>JAQFYM010000081.1:0-130941 GCA_034694785.1 Agrenia bidenticulata
TACCTCTTTCTCTAATTCTAATACTATCTTATTGCTATTCAGTCCAGATTTGTATATAACTAAATCGTCAGCGTATATAAGATATTTACAACTGATTGCTTCCCCTATATTATTGATAAAAAGGCTAAACAGAAGTGGCCCTAGGGCTGATCCTTGAGGGATTCCACACGGTAAGTTATATAACTTATCCGCACCTTTAATTGTAAACATTCTGTTCTTAAGTCCTTCATGTATTATTTTGACGTACCATGGCTCAAGATTATATTCCTCCATTAGTTTGATAATTAAAAGATCATGACTAACCGAGTCAAATGCTGCTTTTAAGTCAAAGTATACAGCGACAACTTTGGATTTCGGTTGATCAATCTTGTCATAAATAAATTGTGAAAATATTGTTAGGGCTGAGTGACATGACCTACCTTTTCTGTAGGCATGCTGATTGCCATTTAGTTGAGCTTCAACCCTATCATAGATTCTATTAAAGAGTATCTTTTCAAATATTTTGCAATAAGAAATTAAAATAGAAATGGGCCGAAAATTTTTTGGCATAAGTTTTGACCCCTTACCTTTGTAAAGTGGTACTATAGAGGCATTTTTGAAACATTGAGGAATCACAAATAAAGTTAACATTTTTGTGAACAGTATTCCTAATTGACTCGAAAATTGATTAGAGCATTTTTTAATAACACACATTGGTACGAACCTAATATCACTATTTTTCTTATTATTGAGATCTTTAATAACTTTACTAACCTCTTCAGTTGAGACCGATATGTTTCCTTTATCACATTCTTTACTTTCCGAATAGTCAAAATTATGACAATATTCTTCTACTATTGAGCTCAATTCTATAGCCCTAGGTTCAGGTATAATAACAAATTGTTTTGCTAAACAATTATTCAAATCTTGTTGATTGGTCACTAGTTTGTTGTCAACTAAAAGTGAATTAATAGGTTCACGCACTTTTGATTTATAATTAGTAAGTGAATTTACAGTATTCCACAAACTCACTGTCTCTGTAGATTCTTCAAACCTTTTCTTAAAGTATTCCTTTTTACATTTTGTGGTTAATATATTTACTGTATTACGAGCTTCTCTGTATTTCTTAATTAACATTTCATGTTCAACACAACTAGTATCTGTTTTTTTCTTTGATTTGTTCAACTTTAGGGGATATTTATATTTGTTTGTATACGAATTCGAAGCATCAGATGGTCGAGCATTGGATAACTTTGTTACTTGTTGCATACACGTTTTAAAGGTAAAAACGCATTTGAAATTATGTTTTTTTATAGTTAATTTCAAATCTCTCGTAATTTAGTAGTCTTTAAGTCTTTGGTTATAGAAAATGTAAAGAAACCACATTAAAATGAGTTTGTTTTGTAATTCCGGTATAATTTTCTTTGTTTTGTACAATTTTTTCTATTAAACAGAAAGTAATTTAATGTTTTTTAAATGTCACGCAAGATCCAACTTAAAACGTACATTATATGAAATTCTTGATCTTATTTATCACTGGTGGAAAAAATGTGACAAGTTCTCGTCCCCTTGCATGTTTTCTCTTCACCATGTCACACTACCGATATGAGATCAGATTTTAGATCTTTGATACAAGAGTAAGCCCGAGAGAGACACAAGTGGTCGATTTTCTACAGATAAATGCATTTACTAGATTCAATCGGATAGGAAATAAATATGATAAGAGCCCTAGGAATACTCCTTACTGAATCCTAGCCACTATCTAACTCGTCATATTTCTGCATTAGGTGTATCTAAAACTGAATGGAGTTTAAAGACTATAACCTGAACCTCGTCAGTCTTTGTGATATTTACAATTAAGCTGTAAGTCTGAGATTTGAGTATGACCGTGGTTAGTTAGTGGGTCAAAAACGCAGCTCAAACTTTCCCCTATATGGTAGTTAGTCAAAAAAATAATAACAATCACATCATTCACATCATAGCTCATCTCATAATAAAAAGCTAGGATAGCTATTTGATTTCTAGAACGCAGTAGTTGAACCGGTTCTCTAAACTTATCATATTGATTCATTACAATTTAAAATACATATGTATCCCTATAGGGACAATTTGGCCACAGGCAAACCACAAGCTAGTTAAGAGTCTGCAATACGTGTGTCAAATTGAAAGGGGCCCAATTAACTAGTCAAGCAAATTCGCCCTCTCTGATTCTAGGAAACGGAATAAAGGCGGAAGGAAACGGCTACACATACAAAATCCCATTCCACATGATAAGGATTTACAGAAAATACTGTTTATAAAAATTTTAAAAATTTTTACCAACTCCACTTGATTTGGCTAGTATTGTATTGATTGACAACGTGTGTGTTATGAGCCACGAAAACCTCATAAGGAGGATAATTATATGATTACTTTATAAACGTACGCACTTATTCGCTACAAATTTGACCAAGATCTTACTTCCGACATTTTAATAGCATGTCCAAACTCAATTTGTACAGTCTTCTTGTTTTTTTCTTCTTTTTAGTAAACCTGGATACACCGATCATAACTCTAAGGTTGGCCTTTACAGTGTCAATATTGTTTTCCAAAAAATCTTGGGGACACTGTTGCTCAATAGGCTTGTCAAACATTTACAAAAACGGCCTAAAGGATCTGTAAAGATTTTAAAATTAGAATCTATGGCATATCTTTGACGCATTAAAGTCTATCCTTTGCTTTCTTAAATCCTGCTGAACCCATCTCCCTCAACATCCAAGATACGAAACAAAAGAGCTCATCCTTAAACTAGTTGAGCACTTAAGCTAACATCACCCCCTTTTTTTTAAACAAGTCATTTACTGGGTACATTAAAGAGACACGAAAAAGAAACCATTTGTAACGCAAGCCGAGACAGATCATCCAACCCCAACAAGTACACAAGAGATTGAAGATTCTTTAGGCTTAGAGAGTCCTTGAGTAGCACAACAATTTCTCCAGCAACAATAAAAAACATAATTTTTCAAAGCTTTCTTCCTCCCCGATTGGCCGAGAAGGAGAACTGGTGAGTGAAAGTCATTTCCATAATCTGATGATGAATTCACATCCTCGTGCTCGTAAATGGATCCAGTAGTGCCAAGTACCAAGTCATTTGTCTTTTTATCTATATTTTTTCCCCAGCCTGACACTCTGTGTGGGGGTGGCTTTGTAAATAAGAAAGAAACATATCCTCTCAATTTAATCTCTGAACGTGGATCTCTGAGGGAAGACAGGGCATCCTCATAATCCTTAGACGGATGCAGTTGGAATGATTTTTTTTGCTCTGGAGTTTCTTATCCAGTGGTTGGAGTTTACCTCGACTTGCTTGGCTGGGCTGGATGCATCTTTTGTTGGACTTGCAGAGAGAGGGATGGGCATGATTGATTGGCTATGAATCCAAAGCTTCTCAAGGTTGCAAGTGGTCGGCTTTTAACACTCTTGTGCATCTTTAGAGAATGTAGGGTCTGGGTGCTAGTTCCACTTGAGTAGTGGATTATCAACAGAGAAATGCATATGCAGGTTATATTCATATCGAGGATTATGGAGTACTCAGCTTTGTGAAACTTTCCTTCCTGCAAGAACATAAATCCCCCTCGTAGCTCCTCTAACTTTCCGCCGTTTCGAAAACTTTTGACATCAACTCGAGTCTAAAGATTGTTCTTTAACTGCAAGACAGCTCAGCCAAGTTTCCTCTTACAGTGTCCAACGCCAAGAGGGCTATTTTAGTGTACCCCCTCCCCCAGCCCCGGTCTGACCAGTATAGTGCCACCGTCAGTCACCGTTCAGTTCAAGCCTGCTGGCTTTCTTCTAGAAAGTCGGGTTTCATTAATAAGAAAAATATTAGCAGTAGAGGGAAGAGTACATATGGAATCTTGTAAAAATATGTTTTGCTTAGGAATAAAGAATAAGGTTTGTCTGTAGAAAACATTGGTAAAATGACAAACGTGATCACATGTAGTTGGTCAGGGGCATCTATTTTCCATGCAGGGTAGGATAAGTAGAAAAAAAATAGAATTATTAGTATTATTACTCCATCGAGGGATTCATGTAATGTCCCAGTTGGAAAATTTAATGGTCACATTATATTATCCAATTTTTTTATACTCTCGGATGGGATGGTGGAAACGACGAGTTCATCATTATGTCTCCATGACCGATCCACAAGTCAAACGGCTCTGTGGGGAAATGTATTAGATATAAAATGCCTACTTTCATTCTATTTTAATGGATCAAGGATGACAGGGACAATCTCGCTTGTCCTTAAAAATAAAAATAAATAGATCCAGCTTGAAGTTTATATGGTAGAGTGATGGAAATCATTCAAAGGTTATGAGACGCCCACTTTCATTCTATCTCGTACATAACTATTGTCATAACTGATCACCTGAGTTGTATTTGTGTTACTTACGCCATGAGTCCCTTCGACTCAGAATTAGTCACTGGGTTCAGTAGTTACACTCTCGGGCAACGCCAATCATCTTCTCTAAATACTTTTTTCCCTGACCACTGCCACATCGTCATACGGCAACACAAAAGAATCCAAAATTCTTCGGAATATGAAAGACAAGGGAAATCTTGTGCTTTTTTCATGAAGCTCTTTGGCTGAGACTTGAGACCATTGATAGTTTGAGATATGACGTGGTCCTAACTAGAAGGGAAATGTATCTGAATCCGAATCGGGGGAAAGAAAAATTCAATCCATTATTTTTTGGAGACCGGGTAACATTTGTCCAGATCACATTCACCAGCTCTTCTCCCCTAGAAGTATTTCTAAATAACTAGATAACAACCCACTAGTTTGTTTAATAAAAGAATTGTAAATCTTCATTCATTTGTGAGAAGGTCTGTCATTAGGCGTAGAGACCTGTCTCTTTTCTCTAAGAGATCGTTTTGCATTCCTACTTGGACTACTTGCTAATGTTCCGCTTGAGCTTTCACAACTGATTTCACGTCCCATCAATTCACATGCCAATCATTTCCTGCTTAACTGTATTTTTCGAATCTTGTATTGCATCAAAGATCTTTGTGTTTTTTTTTCTCTCTGTCTGTTTCCGTCCAGGATCTCTAGAAAATGGAATAAACTACCATTCAGAGATCTACTTATATTCCCATTGCTATCACATTAGTATCACCATGTATTTATAGCAAAAATAAATTTGGAATGGTTTAGGAACTATAGTTTAGGAATAGATTTTTTTGGAAGACATGTTTTCGTAGCCCAAGTCTGTCTGTGTTAAAAAATATATTAGAGCTTATGATACTCTGAGGATTGAATTGAGATTTAGGGCACGGGATGAGGGTGGAAGGAATATATGATGATTAGTCTTTCTATGGATTGTAATTAATATATTTACTCATTAGTCATTAGTACATGTGAACATTCTAATTACAAGTAATCTCTTAGAATCAAGGCCACATGAATTATCCCTATACTTGTCAATGTTGAATTTTTGAATTTTTTTTTAGACCCGAACGGCTCAGACTATAAATTGTTTAAGTTTATTTCATTCCTTCTTCTAAAGTCTCAGTTTTAAAGAAACTTAATTTTTAAAATTCTGCTCTATGGATTCGTCGCTATTACAGACTTGAAAAAATCCCGTATACTTCAAACACAATAGAAATTCAATTTAATTAATAAAATAATATCAAACCCAGTGAAATTATCCGTATGAATGTCTCAGGCACAAATGTCTCCAGGCATAAATGTCTCAGGCATATTTGTCTCCAGGCATAAATGTCCCGGCATAAATGTCCCGGCATAAATGTCGCAGGCATATCTGTCGCATCTCCGAATTTAAAAATCTAAAAAGGCCCTACAAGAACTCAATACAAAACCCCTCATAATCTTCCATTGTTGCATACCAAGATGAAAAACTTTCAAAATCCATTGTTCAACTTGCAGGGAAAGAAATTATAATAGCAAAAACTGGAGCTTTGATCCGATGCTCACAGCAAGATATTCAACGCCCATTTCTTAAAACATCCCTTCATAAGGATTACATAATTTATAATTCAACTCAACAAGACAAAAATAGCCCCCACAGACGTTATTCCGTATTGTGATGACGTCAGAGGATAAGACCGTTTTTTTATATCTATTTTTTCCCAACATGCTTTCACCCAAGCCCATCCCCTGGGTGGTTTTGAAATATTATATAAGCCTGTCTACCCAAACATGTACTAACACGACTCAGCATTGTACATACTACAAATAGTAGGGTGGTCCAAGGCTCTTTCTATTGTACCCGGTGTTCTAGCTGTGCTAAAAAACCAAGGGGTTGGGTATGTTGGCAATACCACCACTACTGATATCTTAAAAGATGACATTCTAGTGGGTTACTAGTCGTAAATGGCGTGGGAGGATACAGATCGTCCACTTAGTCTTTGTACAAAGTTTCCCTCATGGGCTCGGAGATGCGGCAATTGAATTGAAGCCTTTACCCAGGCGGGGGGAGAAAGCGGAGAAATTCTCATGGCTACTTTCCATGCCTAATATAAAACCCTCTCTGGCTCTATGAAGGCCTAGAGGGGTTCCTTTCCACGGTCTCTTGTGATGTTATGGAACGAGCTAGTGTATAGTGTGGATGTACTTCTGGTAGGCAAAGTTGCACAAGCACATGTTTTAATACAGGGCTGTCATGTATATATATTGACTGGTTGTGGGGCCTCTCCGTCCAGTCCCGTCCGAACAAAGGAACCTGGTGGAACAACTCAGCCCAACTTTGTAGCCGAAGATTTAAGGGGAAAGTAAACATTTTCAAGGCTCTTGTAGAAAAGGAATTTGAATTCGAAATTTTCTACTCCCTATTCTATTCTCTAGAAGATTCTAAAAACTAGATCTACTATTTACTAGAGTTTCCAGGGAATTTCCAAGGAGAAGAAATCTGAAAATCTCAAAATATATTTTAACACCCTACCGGTCTGTCGGGAAGAAATTCAAAAACTTTCAGAAGAGACAACTATAATAAACTCTTGGGATTAACGTCTACACGTTTCTTGCAAAGAAAGTAAGTAATATAGTTTTTTCTAGGATTTTTTAGCATCTCATTTCATTTCACCCCAATTCGGCAGTTTTGGCAAGTGGACTTTTCAGTCATTCCATTTTTAGTACCATTACAAATTGCTATGCATAAAAATCCTCGCTGTAGTGTTAATGAGTAGCTGCAGTAGTTGGACAAATTACGGATTTATGATTTATAGACGTAGTGACGTAGATTGTGGCACTAGAAACTTGAAAACTGGCTGCTGCTCTAGTAATAACGATTATTCAGATATATAAACTGTTTTCCTATTTTGAGACTATGATACAATACAAAGTTAATAGAAGCTTTTCATTGAAACGTAAACTATCTCTTGGAAAAACAAGTAAAAAACAAACTCTGAACAAAGGATAGAGGATTTGACCTTTATTGAGAATTGCAAGCATTTTAAACAGGACAAAGAAATTATTTATTGCTATTTTTGAATTTGAATAAGCATTTGCTATTCAAAGAGACCAAAGTGTTGTTATGAGTAGTCTTTTGAATAAGACGTATGAATTATTAGGACAAATCCAAAGCCCATTATGAGAGTAGTACACAGATCTCTTTCTTCCACTTTCTTTGCCATACCTTTTGTCCATTTGGTAGTCCATAGTCTCTTGATAATAGATCCGTCTGGGGAGGCCAAGGGAGTTAAAGTAGTGACATTGTGTCCCATAAAAAAAGAGAGATAAAACTCGAGGACCTTCTTATTTACATATTCCAGTACTATCTTATTGTTGTTTGTAGATTTGACAATCAACACTAGATTCTTTTTGACAACAAATAGTCGAGAGTAGTCCTTGCTTGAATACCAAGTTCAGTTTCATGTCCTCCCTCTCTTTCCCTTAACTTTCTTTTATTTGTCTCTATAACATTGATGCAGTCCTTAAAAAAAGCCTCAGTATTTATTAAAAATTCATCAAAGTCCATGAAGCATTCATAAACTTACTACATGAAAGTGAATACTGAAAGAGAACCTGTCATCCCGTCAGACCGACCATGTTAAATTATCACCCTGTGAATTTTCTTAAACATAAAATGTGACCAATAATTATAATCTAAACAATTTGGACTGACATTTTTATTATTCATCAAAGATCCAATTGAATTCAAATGTAGCCTTTTCTCCCATAAAAACTTTTCCAAGTTTTCAAAGGAATCAACTAGAGTTAATTAATCTAGCCAGAAGTATTTACTGCAGGTCTAATTACGTAAGCTGAGGCACTTACAACCTTGTCTCAAGTTGAATTGCATAATAAATGCCCAATTCTACATTACAAATTGCAAATGACACTCTGACCTCCTCTTGACTTGTATGACACTGAATTGAGGTCTCCCTCAAACGATTTGCTAGACATATTAACAAGTCCATGAGATAAAAAGTCTAATTCCCCTTGAGCAATTAGTCCCCCTCAACTTCTGGAGATTGAACCGTCTTTTAAGAGCACACAGGCTAGATTACCATAAGCTCCACATTCAACAGACTGCCAAAAGCTCCGACCCCAAGCCCGCATGTGACACAGTTCCTTTCTTTGCAAATAAATAACTCCAAGGGATAGGTCCAGAACCTCTAAATCTCGGAAAATGTTCCAAAAAACGCAAATAGAGTTCAATACCTAACAAATGTCACTACATTCAGGACCTAGGGAGCAAATTAAAAAGCCCTAGCCTGTTCCATTCTAGTAGTAACATGACGAAAAAACATGTGAATACTCGTTGATATAAATCTCTTGGACGTTGGACAAACAGAAATCAGTAAAGACCAGTTACCGCCCAGAGACATGGAAATGGATTTTGTCCTTTTAGATATATAAGTAAGATAAATTCCTGGAATTCCCGGATGGCCCTAGTCCTCCAAATTGTTTATTTCTATGAGCTCCCCAATCTTTGAATGAACATGAACACACCAAGAGGGAAGCAAGGGCCTTTATTTTTTGCCCATTAGCTACACAACCTACAACTGGGAAGAAGAAAGTATTTTTAAGAGGAGAGAAGAATCAGAGAGAGAGGCTGAGAATGCGAATGTCTAAAGATGTACTTTTGGCAAGATTTCAGTCATTTAAGCAAGTCCTTACTGGACAAGGCTGGAGGTTCTGACTCGGAGCCATTTCCAGATGCACAATACCCCATAGGTCTGAGTTAACTTATGGCGAGTACTTGGACTAATCTATACCCTTTACAAGGGATTAAGTGCTTGTCCGTCCTTTAGACTTCGAAATTGATACTTCTCATTTGTTGAGTCAACTCGCGTTATATGAGCTTGGTATTTTTTTTCTTCTACTCAGTTGACAAAAGAAGCTTAAATGACTCTTTTTCATCTCAAATGACTCTGGTTTACTTGTACCTTGTTTATGAGCTAAAACAGCAGCTAAGGGGTTGTGATATGGTAAGCTTGGGAATGACCAGAGGTTTTCAGGTTGTCCACTTTCCCAGACGTTCACTAATGTAGACTGCCTCTTTGTAGATTAAAGCGTTTTTTTTAACAAGTTGGGAACTTGAGTTGAGAAGTCTCCATCTTGAACATGTTTATTAGCTTTAAGACTTCTCACTTTCCCTTTGTGATTTTTGTTGGGGCTTTGAATTGCCCGTAATGCTTCCTCCGACCTTTTGTCACGTATCTTGTTTGTGAAAATTATAAGATTAAGTGCTCCGGGATTCTTGATCAGTAGACTAGACTTGGATTTTTATGGATTTAGGAAAAGTAGAAACCAAGGGCTTTTCTTCATACAATATAGAATTTCAGGGATACTTTTATAGGAAACATACGCATAGTATCACTTTCACTTTTGGTATCTTACCCGTGAAAAGTGTAGTTTTTTTAACATGCGTAAGATATCAAAAGTGAAAGAGAAAGTTATACACACTATCAACTAGGCCTAAGCCTTAGCAAGTAGGACTGGGTCAGTACATCAGTAGTTTCCGTTTTGTCTTTTTTTTGGCAATATGTAGCGTCTATGAAATATTTTACAATTCCTTAAGTGATAAAGTAAAACTCAAGGAGAGACAAATAGGGACAAGATAAGAGGTTTTAAACAGCAAGTTACCACAAGGATAGAAAATGTCTCTGTTCAGAATTAAGTTTACGATGAATATATTGAATTGGTAGCGATTATCTTGAGAAAATGAAGATAAAGGCCGTTTCACTTGAGTTGAGATTGTGACTGAATGGAAATGGAATGCTGCCAAGTATTTAGTCAGCCACAATGTTTTCCATCCTCCAGGGGGGAAAGTTCTCCATAGGCCCAGTACTACACAAAATATAGGGATACATAAGTTCATCTGGGAAAGGAGAAGAATTAGCCAAGCGGTAGATTACACGCCATCATATCATATTGCAGATCATGCCACACACACGTCACAATCCCACACTGTGATTCCAAACCGTCCGTCCAAGTGACAAGGGTCTGGGAAAATAAAAGAGCGAAAAGGCTCCGGCATTATACGTACTATTTTGATTTGAGATGGCCACACGGGTCAATATCATTTACCACTTTTGGGGCTCGTAAGGAACTGGAATGAGATGAGAGATGTACACACAAGGGTCATATCTTTAATGCTGAGTTGAGCACGAACTCATACTCACCCTAGTGTTAATTAAGATGATGACTATGAGGTCGTGACCGAGCCCATTTAGGTTTGACCCTATAATTAAGGTTGTGTTTGCCGGTTCGGGGTAAACTGTTGGCAATAATTTGCCTAGTGTATCTTGCGATTCCTCTCTCTCTCTGTATGTGATCATTCAATTGTTGGTAATATATTCAGGGAAAAGCTGAAAGGGTGGGTTTGCCAAATCTTTGTTGAACAGAACGGATCAGACGACAATAAGTCAATTTCTTAACCCCATTTCTCAGCATTGGACTTCCGGAAACAATGTGCTATTTGCTACAAAGGGATTTTTTCCTTGAATGAGGGAGATCCAGGCTTGGCAACCGATTCCCTGTCTTGAATCACTATCATAAACTTTGATTTAAATAATTCAGTTACAAATACTCACTCCCACTCATTCGTATACTAAAGAAAGCTTTTGATTTCCTCCTGTTTTCCATCCATTACTGCAACTACCATCGTTACTGTAGACCAGTACGATAGGAGGGAGTCTGTTCAGTCGGTTTTTGCATAATACCCGATTTGCCACTACAAATCCTAAAACATTTCTACTGTCTCCGGAAGTGAGGACGAAGAAGCCGATTTCCAAAAGAGGATTTTGTTGCTACCATTTAACTAGAATAGCCATAATCATACAGTTGAAGGACAGACAAACTCTATACAATGGTATTTGGTAATTGATAGATGCAACATTCTTTGTGATTTCAGGCACTCAAATCCTATTAAAAAAATCAAGATGATTGATCAGCCTTCAGTCCGATTTGCAGTAATGGTAGTACTAACAGCATTCCTGACATCCCAGCTAATGGTGTCCGTCAGTGCTCGGTACTTGCCCACCAGAAGCCAAGACGACCGTCTGGACAAGCTTCGAGAGCTTCTGAAAGATGTAAGTATCCGAATCTGTGGATCCTTTCCTCCTAAATCTCATCTGTTGATGAAGTTGATGGGTGTTATTAAGTGCAGGATTTCCCAACTCAGTCTAACCTTGGGTTAAAGATAATGCATTTGTAGCGTGTTTGGGGGACATGCTTTTGTATTCTAATGGAGCCACTACGCCCGATCACTTTGTTAGTCTGAGGAAGTTATGAAATCCCTGGTGGCATGGCTAGGCTAAGAGATCCAGGTGTGAAGTGTCCCAATTTCCCTTATAGTTTTCCCAGGCCTCTTATCCTTGTGCAAACTTTGGGTTCTCGGGGGAGCTTGTATTTCAAAAAGAGTTCAAGTGTTGATAATAGAGTCGTCGTAGGCCTTGCATACGCCTTTGCCATTTTAAATTTCGATGTCGCAAGCTCATCTAAAAGCTTTGGTACTTAAACTTGATAAAAATTTCGTTCTGAAACGGTTCTGGGTTCAAATATAATTACACGGACTATGGACTGCTGAGCCGTGGACAAGTTTTGAAAAATTCACGAGGGCTCTTTCACAGCTAGTTATTCAATTATTCATGGGTTTAGATCAAGTGATTATGCTTTATTGCAGCGTTATTTTTTCCCTTGAAGATTGTAGTTGTGACAGTGATGGTCTAATCTTGTAAAATGGCATTAAATATGGAAGCCGATGTTTATCAAGGAGATTTTGTTTTTTCGTAGCTAATGGAGCGGCTTTTGGCTTACTTTTTATAATTATGTGAAGAACGTATTAAAGATTCAAGGAGTATCCGTCCTGCTTCTGTAAGATTAGAAAATACTAACTCCCAGCATGGGCTGTTGGCTCACCCTTCAGGATAACCAAATTATTAGGAAGGATGGGCCTGAATTTAAACAAAAAGAAGTTTTTAAAAAAGGAAACTAAAAAGTTCCACAGTTTTATAAAGATTAATGTTTACAAAAAAACGCATACGAGTACTTTCATATCTAAGGTTGTATAATTAAATGTTTATTTCCAGCTTTTGGAAGGTGACGTTGACAGAAGAGCGACAATGATTGACTACGGAGATTCCCTCGTGGGACCAGGCCGTGGTGGTGCCATTTACAAAAGATCCACAGGTCCATTTGCCTCAGGACACGCTGTCGTCTTCCGAGGTTCAGGATTGAAGGGACTTGCAAGGTTCTCTATGGAAGGAAGCTCCCCTCCTCAGTTTACAGAGACTCAACAAGTTGGGAAATCTATGGAGTGAAACCCCTCAAGCTTTTTGAAATCTCGAATCGCAAATGTATACTTGACTGCACCCACCAAATATATTTGATGAGTAGACGGGGTGACCCGAACTTGATTAATATTCTGGATCTTCTTAGAGATTTACCTCCTCACAATGCTTGGCTGAGCAGTTTCGTTTGAATTAGCTTGTAAACTCTTGGAAACTTTTAGTTTTCAGAGGTAGATGCAGTAGAACTCACACCTGAGCCCCGAGATTTTGCGGTTTCGAAAAAAGTCATCCAAAAATTTTCCATTGTTATGATAGTCATATGTGATGTGATGTTTTCTCAATGTTGTACTAGTACTATAGTTGACTGTCTAAACAAAAATGTCTACAAAAAAATAGGAGACAACCGTTATTTACGAGCACTATATATTGTCAAGCCCTACGGGGCAAAGGCCCATCTCGCCCTCAATTACCTCACGTCGTTAAATTGCTAATCATAAGATGTAAGAGCTAAAACTGTCCAGAGAGCCTGTTCACCTAGTTTCATATATGAATCTCAATGTACCTCGAATTCCAAAACTCTAATTTTTGCAGTGTTTCATAGACTTGAGTTATAAATATGTGTATTGATTGGTCAAGCCTCAGGTATGTCATCCAAGTATAAGTACGTGAGGCTGGACTGGATCGTCTTGACTAGAAATAATGAATTTAATTTTAAATAAAAAAACACTTGGGAAAACATATGTATCCTCCTCCACCGATTTCCGAGCAAGTACGATCCTATGACATGAACTTATACCTGGATTAAGCCTGACTGAGAGGGTATTGTGAATAATCTTACTTCGTAGCTACCAATTATCACGTGTGCATTAATTTTCCAACTCACTTATATAAATAAATAAAAATTACTGAACGAGTTGCATCCAAGTACTTAAGGGGTCAAAGAGGGACTTCGTTCGGAGCTGTTGAATGTCGATATCTCTGCTACATTGTTGTGTACTTGAATCACTGTCTTGTATAATTAACTATATAGCACAAGCCTGAGTGGCTAGGTAGGATTATAATGATTGTTGCACTGCAATCAGCAATACAAACGTAGACTAGCACAAATTCAAACAATGTAAACAATTAATGTGTAGGCCTTAGTACTAGCCGTTCTCAACTATATTCTAAACGTCTCATTTCAAAAGTTCTAATAAAGTAATATGGAGCTGAGAAACAAAACCCTACCGGATCCAATAGTTATTATTAGTAATCTTGTATTCATACAAAAAATATAGTCTTCATTCATTTTAAACTCCAACTGAGTAAGGTATTGATCGGACCACCACCTTGGACCTTGGAAGATCAAAAGTTAGTCCATAATCCTAAAGAATCCAGTTTGCTTGGAAGTGCTTTCGATTTCAATGCTCTTAAAAACTATCCGCCAATGAAAATACAAGAAAAGCATGAATTACCGGAACTGCCAAGCGAATGAACCTAAGCACCAGTATGGATTGTAAAAGGTTTTAGACGTTTATGGATCCCCAGAATATGACAAATCTATTGTCTTCCTTAGTGGGTTAGTAAAAGTGTCTGGAAGGGTTAAGTAGGCTAGGAGCACGGAGCCCTCAAGTCCCTCCAATCCCCTACGTATCTCTTAAATGATAAATTCTTCCAGTCCAGAAATAGTGGAGTACCGCTAGTTCCGTTACTAAAAACTCCTCTCTCACACCTACCTTACCAGGATGTAAATTTAGACTACTTGACCCATTAAACCCCACAGGTTGTAGTGTTCCAGATTGGAGACAAAGTGCAAATGTGGGCTTGTACTTTGGGCTCTGGCATGAATGAAAGGAAAACTGGAGAGTGGAGGGACCAAGTATTTTTAGATTCGAATCAGAGGGAACGAAGCATATAAATGGCTGCACAAGTTTCTTTATCCTCTCATTTTAAGTCAGGGACTGGGATAAATCTAATCAAGTGGAAGCTGTCATCCTCATCATCATGTTTTTCAGTGGACCTAGGGTAAGTCGAAGCCAACGTTTTTTTCTCAATTTTTATCTACAATAAGTCTCGTGTAATAAAAAAAATTATTCAAAAAATGCAATCACTTTAGGACGGAGTATGGGTATTGGGGCTATTCTTATGGAGTTGCTTATCAAGTTCATTGATGGTCACCGGGAGTGAAAATGAGAAGCCGGTGGCGGAGAGGAGATTCTTGGATTGGTTCAAGAAAGAAGAAAAGAAAGAGTCAGCACCTCCACAGGAAGGGTACGGAGCTGGATTTGGAATGTATCCCCTATGGAAGTTTCACAAGTTTGACGGATTCTCATTAAGACCTGTCCCCATGAACCTTGACCTGGGATATGGGATCCCACCCCCTCCACCAACAATGACCCCGCCATACCCCCAACAACAAGCTCCTTATGGAGGAGGACAGTCTTACGGTCAACAAGGGGGATATGCTCCATACTCGGGATACGGTCAAGGCATTCCACTCTCAGGTTATGGTCAAAGCGGCCCATCTTCCGGAAATGGTCAAAGTGGCCCACCATCAGGATACGGTCAAAGCGCCCAGCCTTCAGGTTACGGCCAGAGTGCCCCACCTTCAGGCTACGGTCAGAATGCCCCACCCTCAGGTTACGGCCAGAATGCCCCACCTGCAACGTATGGTCAGGGTGGATATGACTCCACTCCTATTCAGATAGCTTATCAGCCCGTTCCACAAAATGATTATCAGCCAAACAACTATGGACCACCGTCTATGCAAAACTATCCGTCTCCTGAGCTGAGCTACAGCCCTTCCAACAATGTGGCTGCTACTGTTCTTCCAGGTTTGTGCTATAAGCTTTTTAGAATTTCACTTGCCACGATTCGGCATTTTAATTACAATTGAGAGTTTGATTTTGATTGTGTGGATATGTAATTACAGCAAGTGGAGGATTTGGAAGTGCTGTACCTAAAGTCCCGTCGTATGCTTCCTTTGAAGGAAGTGTTCCATTCTCAGGATTGCAAGGGATGCCAATGTCAATGGATGGCAAGCTTGGAGGGTACATGAAGGAAGGGGAAGCGATTTCAAGTAGTGCTTAGTCTACTTTTTGAATTGTATATATTTTGAGAGGCTCATATTTATTTTTTTATTTTGGAGTTTATATGTCCGTTTTGTAGTTTAGAGGCGAGTGCTGTAGTTTGCTCGTCTCTTATAACGAGCTATTTTAAACTATTAAAATGTAGATTATTATCTAGAGAGTTGAAATGAAATTAGTTTCTCTAAATTTTAAGACTAGAGGCTCATTTCTGATCTATTGAGTTGAGATAATTTGTTCAAACTTTTTTAACGCAAACATATAGCTGATCTAGATAATTGGGGTAGTAGTATTTACTCAAACTGTATTACATATGCGTCATTGTTTTACTGAGGATTGTTAAGCTGTGAATAATGAAATTGTTCCTTATGCAAGCATTACTAAAATAGTATACTTACTCGTTCGGAATATCTTGTGATGAATTTGAATTGTAATAAAATTAAAACACATCTTCCTTAATTTTCTAAACCAAGCATCTGAAAATAAAATTACCAACTCACAATGAGCTAGCAACTAAAAGACCCTAGCCCACATGGAAGATTAAACAGATTAAGGAGCAAGTTTTCTTGATTATAATCCAATTCTTATAAGAAACTCCTTTGGATAATCCTATGAAAGCTTAATCATATAAAATTCTTAAAATAGTATAAATTCAGCTTAAGCCCAAACTAAAAATACATTATAATTAAACATTTACATATAATCCCAAAAGTGACTAGTCTTATATACAAAATCGCTTGCTACCCTTAACATTTTAAACACATACGTAAAATGGAATAAAGAAACCTATACTTGCTCTACTTTAGCTTCGATTTCGAATTAGACTTCGATTCATTCCAAAATCTAATCATCCCCATCTGAAATCTATTCCTTTAGCTGCCAATTCAAATACCTCGAGTCTGCCTGTTGCGAGATGAAAAGTACGTGAGATTGATATGGGTAAAAAGTTGTTTCGAATCTGTTGGATGAGAAGGGTGAACCTTGCATCAGCTTTGTCTTGCAAGGTTATTATTTTTTCGATCCTTTTCATCAAAGTCCCTATAGCTTCATATCGTTCTTGCCCCTGTCCAAGTGATCAAAATTTAAGATCAATATAGTTCAGAACGATAGCAAATACCAGTTATTTCACCTCAGATCATCCCACTGCCAACCACTAGCCAAACTAACAAGTGAATTCAAGTAACCAAGATCAAAGAATCTTGTTTCATGCCCAATAATTCTCCCTTTCCACCTTAGGACACATGTCTTGTCGGGAATTAAGCTCTCGATGCAGTACAAGTTTTTTGTATCAAATGCAGTGGCAGTGGTAGCAGGTTCGTCTTCACTTGCTCACTTTCTTCAAGTAACGAGAGTTTTTTTGACAGGATTTTTTAACATTTTTTATTGCTACTTATTGATTCATCTGTACAGCCTGCAGCACTTTGTCCCAAATTGGGAACCCACTGGCTAAAATATGATGATATACTTTTGTTTCATGTGCGAAAATCTGAAGACAAATTTCGTAATCACTGAGACATATTTTTTCTCTAGCTATCCCGAATATAAAATCAAACTCTAGTATGATTTACCGGATGTCTCGTTTTGAGTCGTCGTAGTCATTGATGCTGAAAGTAAGACCAGGCTAATAACTCACACCTCTCCACCTCATTAACGTAAAATATTCAGAGAAAAATCAAAAGGACTTATGATAGATAATCCATGCAAATCTTCTCATGTATTTGCAAATCGTTCTAGTACTGCATCTTCCTTACATATAGCTTTCACCTTTCCTTATATTTCCGTCCTGTTTTTTCCCTCAATTAAAATCCTCTCTGTATACTGACAAGGTATATGAGGATTTGACTAAACTGGTTTTCAATTGTATTAACCCGTGCCATCATGACTTTTTCCTTGATGATCTACTCAGACAGAAAATAAAATACTTCCTTCGACTTAGGCGAGTTGAAATGAACTTGGGATTAGGATGTGTGTTTCAAAGGTCTGAGCATTTTATTTTATTTCAATGTGTAAATGATAGTAAGAATAATGCTGAAAATATCTGCTTTTCAAAATTTCTGACAAAAACGGGTCTTGGAAGATAGTTTAATTTTTAAATTTGTGGAGCATTTCGTATTTCATGTTCTCTGACTCTCCCCCCTGTGTCCTATAAGATCTGACAAGCGGTTATCAACGACTCACTGACTTGGCTATTAGCTATGAGAAATTTTTTCAGAATGACTGCATTTGTTATTCATGCATGCAAGTTGAAAGTGGACCTTGCCTGGGAAAAGGCAGAGCTCAAGGAAGTAAATAGGAGCAAGAGTTTTATGCCCATTTTAAATTTATTCTCAAAGCAGCTACTTTTTAATACTAGATTCCCCAACTTGTCAGACCAGAAACTTTCTAACTGTATTTATTCATTACACATGAAGAAAGTGAGGGATATTAAGAGTTTACACACATTTACGAAGATCTCTAAATAATGCCCTCGTTTTTTTAAATTTGATCTGGCCAATACATCGATATTAGAGAATTAGAGAAGAGGATGCAATAAAATAAAATGAGAGAGTAATTAAAAAAATAAAGGAAATTCAGGTTTCATATAAAAAAATATACGAGGATATGCATTTATTTGATTTTCCATATAAATATAACATAATACGCGTTGATTGTTATCACTTGTAGTATGCAGTGTATAAAGTAGGTTGGGATAAATGCTAAACCTTCAAGGATGGCGTTACAATGTCAACGAGGGTCAAGATTTCTCAAGAAATGAGGACACGGCGTGACAAAGTCAATTAAATAAAAAGTCTAGATACTCTAGATCAGTTTTAGGAATAAAACCAACAAATCAATCCACTGTTTTAAATGATTGGACTCAAGTAAAACCATGCCTTTTCAGAATGTTTTTTTTCTCAGGCGATTATAACTGGAAAGATTTGTATCAACTGTGTAGTGTAGTTAAATATAATTTATCTGACAATACTATTTGGTAGTCAAGAATGAGATATCCCGGCCGAAAACAGCAGAGCACCTAAAAATCAGTGCATCTCTGTTTTCTCATGTCATTTCATATCTTCAGTGACATGCCGGCGGAGATTTCATTCCAAATGCGGTAATCGATTTTCGAAAGTCGATATAACTTAAATTTTTGGCATCAGCGTGGTCATAAATTATTCTTCCGTTTAATACGACTGGGCGCCGTATTCTTGAGCTGGACTCCCGTAATCGCTACTGATAGCATTGCCCCCATCAGCAATACCTGCATAGTCAGCAACTGGGGACACTCCACCGCCATAACCTCCGATTCCTCCGTCAAGACCACCACCAAGACCAGCACCAAGTCCAGCACCACCCGCATGTGGAGTCTTGTACCGGATGAAGTATACCTCGGGCTTACTTGGCTTAGTTGGTAGTGGGGCTGGGATCCTAATTGGTGGGGCTGGCTCGGGCTTCTTCACCAAGACGTAGACCAAAGTCTTGGTCTCTGGTGGGGGTGGGATGTTGATCTCTGGGATCTCTGGAGGGGGAGGTGTTGGAGCCTTGATGAAGATGATTTTGTAATGCTTCTGTGGGGGAGGTTGGGGAATGAAAGGCTTCCTAATCCTTGGTACATGAGGCTCTGGTGGGGGCACATGAACGTACACGTGTTTGTGGACAACTGGGGGTGGTCCACCACCACCACCACCTCCTCCAAATCCTCCAAACCCTCCACCGCCTCCTCCGTAACCACCTCCTGGAGCTCCATATCCACTTCCAAGTGATGCATAGGCTGGAACGCCGTATGAAGCTTGAGCTTGTTGTATCGGCTGCGGGTGCTGAGCCTGCTGACTTTGTTGTTGATGATGGTACTGTCTTTGGGGCGATGGCTGTTGTTGCTGTTGATGCTGGTGTTGTTGCTGCTGTTGCTGTTGTTGCTGATATTGCGGTGCTGCTGAGACCAGCATCCCGAAAGATGCTAGTACCTATTCAGAACGAAATGAAAATTAATTCCTTGCCCATGAAAAACTGTTGATTGAAACACAGAGAATCCCACAAGATTAACTTACCACAAGAACCCTCATGATAAACCCTATGCTAATAGAACGATATGTTGAATTTTGAAAGAACCAAGGACCCGCTGCAGATTCTCTCAGATGCAGAAGGAAACAAGAAGTGGATGGAGATCACTTGGTCAGCGTTGCTTTTAAAGCCTACGAAGTCAATGGCCATCACCTGCCTGAACACTTGCTTCTTCAGGGGTGAGTTGGGTGAGTTAGCATTGACTCTCCAAGCCGCGACTTAAAAAACTGCTCTAGCTACTTCTCTGCCCAAAGTTAATGGGAATCTCACTCACTTTTACTCACAACTAATTCTTAACTCGATTTTGCAAGCTTTTTTTAACAGTGTTGTATGAATTATAAGAGGATGATATCTTGCTGTGGAAAAAGGAAGGAAGGTATTTCCTCTGTATGGAAAAGTATCCCAACTTTCTGCCATGATGCACTAGTTATTAATTTTCAGGTAGGTCTTGACTAAAACGATCAGAGCCCAAAATCAAGCAGATCAAGAGTTTCGTACATGCTCTATGTAGTAGAGCATGGACTACGTGGGCTTTGTACTGTGGACGTGTTATGGATAACGTAATGCTAATTACAGTTATTAATAATAATGTGCCGGTCACAAAAAATTATTTTTCTCTGTTCTCATTAAGTGCCTCGGAGGCGTGCAGTCCTAAGGAAAGTGACAGGACAAAAAAGTACAAATAGAAATTGCTTGAGAATCATGCATAATGCTATTGTATACATATTAAACGATGTAAAGCTGTGAGATTCGGCGTGTTCAATCGGTCCTGGGACATCCTTCAACGCCCTATTCAGAGATTATGAGGGAATTAGTGGAGTCGCTAGTGTCAATTGGCGAGATAATTAGGTCTGGAAAGTGAAAACGATAACAGCGATAACAATGTATGGCACGCGTTCTTTTTATGATTCATTGCTTTTGTGTCACTTTGAATAGCCTGTACATTTGGGTAATTTATGACTGGTTCTAAGAGTCGTATTCAAATTTCAATGTAACACAATTAACTGCAGGATTTTAATCAGCTTTTTGAAGACAAATGGTTTTAAGGTACTAATCTAGTAAACCATTGAATTTACTCATTAAATTATGACGGAAATAGGTAATAATAGCCCAGAGGGTAACTGGGATTATGAAAGTCTTTGTTGTACATGAAATCCCATGTAATCTCATGAATATAAATCAGCTATATCCTCTAATTCTAAGTACTTTCTGATTTTTAATATTTATTTTCGAGTTCAGAGCTAGAAATTCGATTACTATAGCTTATTAGAATTATCATAATTAGATTACCCAGTGCAAGATTCTAAACAGAATCACATCCGTCGAACGCAACAATTATAAAAGGAAAGATGTAAAGCTTAAAATTAGATTCCCATGGGGGTTTTATGGAAATAAGACAGATGAGATTCATCAAAGTCTAAAATAGGAGCAGTGTGTCTCTTACTCTTAACTTTCATTTTCGATTACCATCTTTTCTAAGTGTTCCTGTTAGTTTACCTACGATGCATATGTTTTCGTTATTTCCCCTCTCATAAATATGTAGATTTTAAACCACATTCTAGGCTCACCGTTAGTTACCTCACAAAAGGTCTTGTAAGTGCGACAACAATAGACTACGGCACAGACTCTTTAGAGTCTTGGGAAAAGTTGGTCACTTCCCCCAGCTGAGGAAAACAAGTTTGAGTCTCTTGTCTATCGTATCATGGCATGTAAATCGTAGTTTAGAGGTAATTGAATTATTTATAAACCTTTAAAGTCCATATGACATCTCTATTAACTTCTCTTCAGTCTCTCCTTGGCTTTTGGCAAAAAACACTTGTCTAAATAAAATATGTTTACCTTTTATGATTTTATGATTTCATGAATTCTGAGCATTTTCATGAGCACAATTTTGATTGATGACCGTCTTGCAGTTTTAAGTAGTAGGGACAAGCACAAGAGCTTAAAAAAGTTTGTTTTTCATACCTGGTTTTTCTCATTCAATATTTGTGACAGAAAAAAAGCAGTTTTTTTCTAGTACATGTATTTTTTATGTCCTTGCTTACTTAGAACCGAGGTTGAAATTGAAAATTAAGTCTCAAGAAGATATTACTGGTTTTTCAACTTTTATTTTCGTGAAATGGGCACTAATTCATTTCACAGTGGTCAGAGCTAACTAGCAAGTGTGCTTTAACACGAATCACTAATGTATTTTTGTGTAGACATTTCTGAAAGGTCACCTCCGCCCCTTTACTTCCTAACTACCAGGTCACCCAATTTTTGTATCCTCAGTGATAGCACCTCGAGTTTTTTTCTCTCCTTCATTTAAATAATTGAACGTTTAGCAGGTTAAAAGTAATAGTCCGATTTACTTATTGATATTTGGGTGGTATTGATTGTTATTCCCCTCACGGGTCTTCAACGTCCTATTCATATCATGTATGCAAAGATAGACAGAAGGAGAGCAGAAATGGCAGTTTTGGTATCAGTTATAACACTTATGTATTTATTTGGTTCAAATTTTAATCCCAATCAAACTTTGAAATTGTTGTTGCCAAAATTTGGAGAGAATAATTTTCTCTTCTTAATGAAGGAGGAGGTTGAAAAGCCCTTTCAAAATTGGCAGTTAATATTTGTCTTTTCCCAAATTTTTTTTATTACAGAGGACAGACAGACCTACCTATTCATGGAACTTAAATTAAACATGGAACAATTTATTTTTTTCAATGGAATGGATGATATTATAAGACAGGTGGTTATTTACAGGACAACATTTTAACATTTTAAACGTATCAATTTGCTTATGTAAAGCACTTAAGGATAACAATTGAAAATCCAATGGACATAAAATGAAAGAAAAGATTTGATGAGTACACAATGGTTGGTTATTCGTGAGGCTATTTTTTTATGTTCAGTTTCATCCTTTGAGCTCTTTCAAGTTGTTTTTTGTATGCTCAACTTAATCTATTTGAAAGCTTAACTATGAAATGAAACTTAATAATTTAAGCTGTGCTGATACTGGTTAAGTGCTGATAGTCCTTATCTTAAATTGAATGTTACTTTGATAGCATATTGTATTTTCTTTCTTATTTACCCGACCACAGGCCCATTTAAAAATGAGCACGAGAATTAGTAGATTTCAATAATCGTTATCTTATTATTATTACAAGTAGATAGAATCCCAATAATTTCTTTGTTCAAAGCAAGAGAAATTTTTATTCGCCATTATTGACTGAAAGAAAAAGTTAGTTTACATTCATCTCTTTTTCTTATTGATGAAATTTTCAATAATTCTATAATGATGTACAGTAGTACTTGGTATATATGAGAATTTGAATTTTTGATTTCCTAATTTAATTTAAGTGTTGCAGTTATAATAATCTAAAATACTTTCTGTAAAATACAAAAGATTTCTAAGGTTTGCTCAGAGCAAGGTCATTTGTAGAAAATATTTTAACGAAATTATAAAAACAAGCTTTGAAATTTGCTATCCGAAACATTGCATCACGTATTTATTATTACTGTATTATTAACTTGACATTGAACTTGATGAAAAGTTAGAGATCATCCAAATTTCTAAAAAATTATTGGCAAAGCAATGGAATCATTATCCTAGTTGTGATTTATAATGAAAGAACGTGTATCATTTAAACTTCTTGTGTTTTTTTTCGTAAAATACTCTATGAATCTTGTACTGCATTGAAAACTGAAAGTAAACTTGATATCATTAAAAACTTAAATGTCATGTTCATTTTCTGAGAGCATCCCAAAAGCTTGAGGATGACCTTCTAGAGATATCTAATCGAACTGGTAGTTTCTGTCTAAAAAAAGTGCCCTGCAGAAATCGAAAGTATTATAGACCAACCTTTTGGTAGACTAAAGTGGCTATTGGACTTTGATTTTAAAACTTGAAATGTATGTAAAAGTGTCATACAAATTATTGTATGAATTTCATATAGTAACAGCCAACCCATTGAGTTTGATGTAGTTCAAACCTCGTATGATGAGTAAGGTATGAATCCTGAGCTAACTCGAAGGTTATTTTGTCCTCTTAAGATTTAGATTGAATTTTTCATAATAAACCAAATAGACCCGATAAGCAAAGAGAAACCACTTTCCATGGACTGTAAACAAAAGACAAGTCAGATTGGTTTTTTTCCTGACAGCTTTGAGATTGAAGCCCTACGGGACTTTATTGGTATTGTTTCATATGGTTTCACTAGTTTCAATTTAATACAGATTCGCCAACAACTACTTTGAATATTCGGGATATAATTAGGCTGAATCTACCTCGTATTTTTAATGCTTTGAAATTTTAATTGTACTGCTTTACTATACCAATACTATACATATTAACGCACTGTTGACTGTCACACACAGTGGGGATTTTATATAAATTGGATTAAGGTTAGATGTAGGTGGAACATACTTTGGTAATAAGTACACATAGGTATTCAAAAGTTCTCAGAGTTTTAAAGGTCAACAAAGTATACATATACTAAAGATTTAGAGGGATTGCTAAAGCAGCTTGACCCACGTTCCTGAGAATATATCATGAGGCTGATAAGTCGCATCTTCTTAGATTAGTGTCATTTTTCTTAGGTTTCCATTTCAATAACAACAAGTCGAGAGAAAATTTTGTAGTATCTAGGTCCTTTCAAAAAGTGGTACTCGTCAAGTCTTTGAATTTCTAGATAGAGGTGATAAAGACATAGCAGATGTAGTACACATATATATGGTAGGCCTAACCTTGGATTTTTCGGTAAATTCCTTCTTAATTTTAATAGTAGCTGTATGCTGTATTTCTGATGATTTCAGCAGTTCCAAAAAACTACTTGGATGGAAAGACAATTTTACTCTGTAGCATCCGGTCTAATTTGAGGCTTTGAGGCAACGTGTCAACATATTGAAATGTGTGTATTATATCATATGAACTGTCATATTTTTTTTGAAATTCAAGAGATAACGTTTGGACCTGATGGTAGTCTAGATTACATGTATCTCTCATTCTCTGGTAAGGGCAATAGATGAACGTCTGTCAATCCATAAATGTTATGTATGTATCAGAGGTGCAATAAAAAAAGTAAAGCATCAGTATTTTAGAACAGCGTGTTTATTTCTATATTTTTGTCATACAGGTTGACGAGAATGGTATTTTCTATCGTTTGAGACGGGAGTGCCCGTGGAGCTGGAATTTTCATGGAGTTCTATGTCGAATACAGTACAAAACTTTGACTATTGCATTAGGTTTACAACTGGCTTAAACATTGTATCGTCTTATTCCAATATTGGGAGGAATTATGTTTTAGTGTTATCAGCTAATCAGCAATCACGATAATCAGGTAAGAACCGGTATGCTCCTCACATCCTCCTTGTTCCATACACTTAAATTACCTATCGATATATTTATGAAGCAATGTTCATCATTGTTGAACTTACAAATTACCATGCAATTTGTATCGTAACTGTTTCACAATAAAGTACCAAGAAATCAAAACTTATTCAATGCAATTGATTCACAAAACAATCATACACTAAAATGTTGTCTCTAGACAAGTATCATAAACTGTTACATCCTACGTGTCACGGTTCACAAGCAAGTATCAAGGCGTTTGCATCCCTCTTATTGAAAAACCAAAGAAAAAATCTATATTATATAGAGACTTCAAACGGGTTGACTGGACTGCCTTTAGACTTGAGACTATTAATACGGTGGCTAGTGAAAATATTGAACTATTTACAGTGGATGACGCTTATAAAACTTTTATTAATTCACACATACATTTGTGTGATAAATACGTACCATTACGAAAAATTTTAATCAGACCATCGACAAAGCCTAAAACACTTACAGACCACACTAAAAAACTTAAACATGAAAGGGACAAGTTTTACAGAACTTTTAAACAGGATCCTACTACTGACTGTTTATTGCAATTGAGAGCCCTAAACAAAGACTTAAAGAAAGCGATTGTTACTGACACAAAAAACAAAATTGATGATGACATTAAAAAAAGAGGACTTTGGACAGTTCAAAAGGAACTAACAAGACGGCAAACTAATGATAATTACAATTTTGACGAAAATGAAATAAATGATTACTACTGCTCTATTTCAAATGAATCAATCAATTTACCAAAGCCCATTATGCCCCCAAATATTTTCACTAATAACAAATTCCACTTTTCAAAAATATCAACTTTTGACATGTTCAAAAACTACAACAAATTAAAAACTCGGACAAAAACATCTCCTGACCAATCTGGTACAATTTCTTTCATTATTAAAAACACAATTAATGCCCCAAATGTATCTGAATCAATTACAAAACTAATAAATGTATCTCTTTTAAAAGGGGAGTTTCCTAGCTTTTTAAAAATGAGTTCTATCACCCCTATTCCAAAAATCGACCGTCCAACGGAACCCTTCCATTTTAGACCAATTTCTGTTCAATCTTTTCTATCAATTCTTACTGAAAAATGTGCCCATACCCAACTTTTAAACTATCTAGAAAAAAACAACTTATTTTACAAAGGACAATTCGGTTTCCGATCTCGACACTCGTGTGAATTAGCAATGGTAGCTCTGACTGAATGGATTTACAAAGAACTAAACAACGGAAATATTTGCTTACTTTTATCACTTGACCTATCTAAAGCCTTTGATGTTATAATACGCGAATTTTTACTTTTAAAACTTAAATGGTATGGCATTGACCCAAAGTGGTTCAGTTCATGCCTCTCTTATAGATGTCAATATGTTAAAGGAAAAGACGGAAAACAATCAGAAGTCAAATTTACCATTCGTGGCTGCCCCCAGGGTAGTGTTATGGGTCCTCTAATTTTTAATATCTACATAAATGGCCTGCCCCTTGTAATTCGAAACTGCATCAGCATTATTTTTGCGGACGACACTCAAATCTGTATTGCAGGGGACCCTAGACGAATTAATGAACTGATACACAAAATGACAGAAGATATACTTAATATAATTGACTGGATGAACTGTAATGGCATGAAACTTAATCTTGACAAAACTCAACTAATAGTTCTGGGCAACGCCCACAACTTATCCAATATCGGACAAATTGAAATTGACATAAACGGTACTGTAATTAAGAGTAAAGAAACGCAAAAAAGTCTCGGACTAACGATAGATAGTAAGTTGAAGTGGTGTGATCATATCAATAAAATGTCCCGTAGCTACCATCTTATGGCCAGATCACTTTACCCCTTCAAAAATATAATGTCCAGAGAAAATTTCACAAAAATTGTTAATGCATGTCTTATCTCTAAAGTTCAATATATGTGTACAGTATGGGGAACAGCTTGTAAACAAACGCTCAAAACTATTGAAAAACATATACGTAGCACTGCAAGGATTCTATTAGGAAAACGTAAATATGATCAAATCAGATATGAAATGTACACGAAGCTGAAATGGTTTTTACCACAGGACCACTACTTATACAAGTCGTTATGTTTTGTTTACCAGATACTAAATAATGAATGTGCACCCTACTTTGAAGGATATTTTAAGTTGAAACATGAAATTCACAATTATGTAACCAGGAATAACAATGATATTTTTGTAACAAATAATTTTAGAAATGATTTCGGAAGACGAAGCCTAACGTACAGAGCTGGTATAAACTGGAACCAACTACCCACTATTATAACACATTCACAATCAATCAATAGTTTTAAGAATAATTTAAAAACTTACTTACTAAACCTCGGAATCAAAAACTGTCTGACTTGATATAATAATTAAAATGATTAATGCCTATTGATATCTAATATATAATGTTGCAAGCAATAATAATACGCGTAATGTATTAATTTTAAAATTAATTTTAACTAGCTTTTACGATGACAATGCCCTAAAGTCACTACGTAACAACCCTCTATCGCAAGGAAGTTTTGACTTAATAAATCAATCAATCAATCCCTCGGTGGAATTTGGTTAGGGGAGGAGGATTCGTTGTAAGTGTATAGGTGATAGGGGTGTGTCAAAATTAAGTTCAGAATGCCAAAAGCCAAAAGCAGTCAACTATATTTTGTTCATAACAAAAATTATAATTATGTATGCCACACTACCGAACTGAGAAAAATATAGCCATCCTAGTTTTGATTTTTTCATCGAAGCTCATCTTTCTGCGCCCATTCGTTCCATTTCCATGAGTCTGTGTTCCAAACACGGGAAACTTTTTCAGCAGTATTTCTGAAAACATAAATAAAATTACTTGAATATAAAAATTTAACAAGTTTAAATTACTGTTTCCAGGCATGCCTTCGTAATGACGTTCCTCAACTCTGCGTCTGTATCCTTGGGAAACTTTGAAAAACAAGATTTCGAAAACAATCAATCCGCAGGCAATAATATGGCCCCATTTATGCAACTGAAACATTGATTCTAAGGCCTTCATTGTAAGTGGCTCAGAATCTTCAACTTCCATGGAGGTGCTTCTAGTATGCTGAACTCCATAAATATCGCTATTACAGCTGCTTCCGTTCCAAACGAAATCCTTGGAATTCTTCAAACAATTAAAACTTTTCATTTCCAAGCGGTAGTACCGATCTTCCGATTTTTTATTCCACACTGTCGGGAATCCCGCTTCGGTTAAGAAGCGAGAATAATGCTTGAAAATTGTCGAGAAGTAATTCCTAGTGGTCGAAAAGCCGGATGTAACCGATATGATTTCCCGATTGGAGGGTGGATGCCAGAGTTTCACACTCGGACTAGATTCCATGAGTCTTATAAACCGGGCGATGCGGTTTGACGTCGAGATGTAGGCAAAGTTATCTGGAAAGACCCAGGTTTGGTTTAATGAGCTCATGTTCCAGGACATTGTTCTTCGTTCTTCATAGATCACCCTCAACTTGTCCTTGGTAGTATTAGTGATGTAGGTGGTGGATTTCATAATTTCCTTATAGTAGTTTTTCAATTCAGACTTTTTCAATGAGGGGTCATTCATATAGTCGTAAATCAATCCTTTAACTACTGGATACTGAATATTATGACTTGCCAAGTAGAAGGTATCAACCGAAATCATAGGATAAGAGGATTGAATAAGATCTTCCAAGGTATTCGGCAATTGTTGCGGGAGCAGGGTGGAGCATAGAAATGAGATAATAATCCCAGTGTAGGCATTGCTAATTATAAGGGAAACCAAGAGCCACACCCCAAATAAAATTCTGAAAGAGTCCAACTGCTTTTTGGCAGTACTTTCCGTAGGGTTTTGCTCCACAAGAGAGCCTAAGCTTAGAAGAAATATTTTCAAAATCTCACTCGCCCCCCGTCGGCTTCTGAGGTGTCCGAGTAGGGATTGCTGATGAAGCCACAAGGACAGGGCTAAGAATAAACTAACGATGATTAAATTAATTACAATGAGAGACCAAGTAGCTCCGTCGTACGGTCTGTAGATGGCTGATTGACTTAGAGTGGCTTTGTCCAACACAAGCACAAAGTCAATGGGGTCCATATTCCAGTCGTCTGTCATAAATTCTATCCTACTTCCTTTAATTTCTGGTCGATTGGACCGATTCAAAATGAGATCCTTGTACTGCCGGATCACTTGCCAATGGTCTACTTCACTAGAGATGATTTCTTCTCCTTCGCTTCCAGTTGCAAATAAGACTTGGACCCGGTTTTGAAATACAGTTTCTGCCCCCTGGAATTCTCGATACGGCCCAATCACGATCTCAAACTGTAAGTGCTCTGATAAAATCAAGACCACACATAGGTGCCTCTCTCCCTTGAATTTCTCTCCAAGCGTCGCACAGCTCGTGTTGTCACGGTCCAACCTGTCGTAGTATTTGAGCCAAGATCTTTGGGTATAGACAGAACTGCCTGATAAGTTCTTGTGAATTGTCATCCAGATCTGGTCTGTTTCTAAGAGGTTGCTTGCACGATCTCCCTGCTTTAGAATCTCAGACCTTTGCCTGCAGTGTAAGCAGACGTGTCGTAGGTTCTTATCCAAGTGGTTGGACACCAAGTATTTAGAGCTGGTTGGGATGAGTTGTAAACTTGTAAAGAACATTGATTCTAAAAGGCTGTCAGAGACTCTGGTAGCTACAAAGACAAAGAGAACATAGGCTGGATTTTCTGTCAGAAATAGTTCACTCTGCATGTGGGTTAATAAGCTCGTGAAAGTAGTTAGGACGTTGCTATCGTCTATTAAGAAAATGACAGCTGTACAAGAAGAGAGTGAAAGTTTTGTCTGGTAAAACTCAATGGAGCATTGGTGGGATTGGTTGGAATGCAATTCCTGACAGGATAGGGTGTCATCACACACTTGGTTTACTACTGGACCTTGATCACTAGGAAATTCGAATGTAAGGTCATCTTGTAAATTCGTATTTGACCTCTGAGAGATGAAATGAGCCAAGCAGGATCTGCGACTCAAATTTATAAATCCATTTGCGCTCTCGGGCTTCTGGTCTTGGTTGTCTGGGATTGACCGCTGTCGGCTTATCAGGGTTTGCAAAGAGGGAAGGAATTGTTGAGCTAGGACTATCAGGAGGTATATGAAACAGCTATGCTTAGAAAGATGCATTTAAGCAATAAATAAATCAGCCTTTAATAATTATTATTTAAGTGGTAAAACAAGTTGCAGTCTAGCTTAGAAGGGTATTTGTGTTTAATTTATTAATTAAGTATTTAATCTGTTTTGGAAGGTATGAGAAACTAATTCGTTTCTGTTGAGTGAGTAACTGTCCGAGGTGAATATGGTCAGAAGTGTCAGAGCCTTCCCGTTACGAGCAGAGTTAAACTAAAGTTTGCTGTTTATAGCACCGGCTAAAATTGTAAGAGTGATGTAAGAGATTATGCAAACGAGCGTATTCGTGTAAATATTCTTTACTCAAGTTTGTTTTCATAGAACACATAGATAACCTGTGTTGTCGAAGGCGTATTCTTTCAAAGTTCAGCCTCTCTTGCAAAATAACTGAATCTGAACTGAATTCATGTCTATTGGATACCGATTATCGTTAGAAAAGCCCGAGTTTATTTGTTATTTATCTATTTTATCCGAATGCCTTGTGAAATCGTTTCTAAAACCGTGGGCAATATCAGTTGTTTCTTTATTTACATCAAATGCCCTGACCAAACAGGTTATTAGTATTTGAATGCTTTTATTTATCAATGTTCTCTTACATATATTCATATCATATTATTGATACTAAAAAGGCAGAACAAGTTCAGTTTTCTCTAAATTCTCTAAATTTTCTAAGAGCTGAGATAAGCTTATTATTTCCCTATAATTTAATAATTTCATGATCTTGGGATGTGGACACAAATTCTTCAATGTTGCAACAAACATACTTATTATTCATCTGCTATTTAAAAATCAGTTTATTAAATTTTATTTAAGCTATTGGTTAATAAAATCCGTCCAGGCATTTCCAACATATGACAGATTAAACTTCTAAAGTTATTCAAAACCCACCCTGTAAATCGCTTGAATACTAATATAATGGTGTCACACAGAACTTTGCACAATTAAAATCTCACTACCCACAAACATTCTATTCCTGATCGTCATCTCAATACTCTTAGAAAGATCTCCTAAAATACGGCCAAGGCAGCAGGGGCGAAATAATTTGGACCAAATCATTTCTGCAATGAATCCAACCGTTGACATAAGGTTGCCATACCATAAGAGACGGAAAGTTGAGATGAAAGCTTTCATAGTCAAGGCTCTTGAAGGGGCATCATCAGCCATGTAGTGACCATGGCCCGTTCTAGAATGATTGGAACACTTTTCCGTTTTCCAAACCAAATCTTTATCATCTTCGTAACAACGGTAATTTTTCATGCCCAATTGATAGTGATACTCTTCTGCCTTGTCATTCCAAATGTTTGGGAAGCCAGCTTCTATAATCATAGATGAATAGTGTTTGAACAAAACGGAGAAATAATTTCTCGGGGCCGCAAATGCAGAAACCACTGATAAGATCGTCTTGCTCGATTGTGGACACCACAGCATAACATTATGATACGATCTCATGAGCTTAGTGAAACGTTTGACATGATTGGACACTGAGATGTAGACAAAGTCTTGAGGGATTCTAAACTCTTGATTCGACGAACTATGGGATTTGGAAATAGGGATCTTCTTGTCATACAAATACAAAAGCTGTGCATATGAAACATGAGAGAGGTAAATGGTGGAATTGTTCAATTCTCTGTAAATCGGTTTAATGTCCGTTTCTTGGGCTTCATTCACATAATCTTCTATGAGAGCCTTGACGTAATGCCAGTGGATCTTCAAAGGAGCTACGTAGATCGTATCTGCTGAAATAATTGCGTATGACTCCCTCATCACATCTTCTAGCTCTTGTGGGACCTTTGACGGGAGGACTGTGGAGCATAAGAAAGAGACAACTGTCCCTGTGTACCCATTCCCAAGTACCAAAGATACCAAAAGCCAAGTCCCGAAAAGTATTCGAAATGACTCAGTATTTGTTTTGACCGTTCTGTCCGATGGGTTTTGCTCCAATGATCAAGAGTCAAGCATGACGGGAATTGTTTTAATGTCAGATTTCTGAGGAATCCCTTCAAAAAAGTTATTTTGTTTTCCTCTCCGGAATCTTTTATGAGCAGAATAGCTTAGGGTGAGAACCAAGCTGACTACACATAAGGAAAAAATACTCAGAACCCATGTGCACATGTCATAAGGTCTGAAAAGGGCTGATTGGTTCAAAGTCGATTTGTTCAATACCAGCACAAAGTTCACAGGTCGGATGTACCAACCGTATTCCATATATGCGATTCTATTTCCAGTATTAGCTTCGTATTTATTCTCCTCGTATAGCATCATCACTTGCCAGAAGTCAAGCTCATGAGGTGTTATCTCAACTTTGTCTCCAGAGTCTTTGAAATGAGTCGTATTGCTGATTGTCGAGAGGAACACGGTGTTAGCCTGTCTCCGCTCTCTCACCTTATCCACAGAAAGTTCAAAGTTCAAATATCTGGAAACCCATTGAACTACGCACATTTCATGAAGTGCTCGAAAGTTTTTGTCCAGCTTGGGTTGGGAACAGTCCACGTCACTCCCGTCTAAGTATTTTATCCACCAATGTCTTTTAGTTGTGATGATAGCCCCGGATAAGTTTCTATGAACGTTCATCCATACCGCATCAGCTCTTTCAGGGGTGGTAACTGGTCCCACATAATAGTGTACCATCCCTGTTTTGTACGAACAATGGAGGCAAACAACTCCAATTCCAGGGTCATCAATGGACAGAGCAAAGTACATCGAAGTAGTAGGAATTAATTGCAGATTCGAAAAGAAAGCTGACTCGATGAACTTGTTAGCATTTCCTTGCCCGAGGGCTATTAGGACGTATTTAGGATTCTCATCCAGGTTAGCGTTAGCCTGCAAATAACCGAGAATTCCAGCCAGTTGGCCTATCTTGTTTACTCCTTTGTTGTCGTCGACAATGAAAGTAGACAGGGTACATGATAATTTGGAGAGTTTGGTTTGGTAGAAAGCAGATCCCGTAATGGACACTTGTTGCTTGTACATAATGCTCGTAAAGTTGTGCGAAACTATTTCAAGTACTGAAAGTCTTTGGTTTTCATATCTATTTGCGTTAATATAGATTTCAAAGCTTTGGGTTTTATCTGTAACTGCATGGATCATACAGGAATCAAGAAACTTATTTAGATTGCTTTCTTGAGCTAAGTGTATTTTTTTCGGTTGGGGCTTATTGATTTTAATTTCTTGATGAGATGATTGTATTAGAGTTAGAATCAAAATGTATGCACGTGCCCCGAACATTGTTGTATTTGTTTAGTATGATTTTGAGAATTTTAATATTGTATAAGAGATGAAATATCTAGCAACGATTATCATAGATGTTTTAGGTGTTTTAAAAAACTAGGCTAAAAACCAGATTAGCCGAATAAAAAAGGCCTTAAAAGTTTTATTTTATTTCCTAGTTTAGAATTGCAACCCCCAAAACCAGAAGTATTGTGTACTTAATTAAAGAGACAAATTAGACATTTCTGACCTATCGGAAGTAAATACAGGTTTCTTCTGTTCTAATAATTGAATTTGTGCATCCTTATATAACTACAGTTTTCAAGCAATGCGCATTTAAACAATTGTTTTTATGTAAAATATCAATATTAGAAATCTCTCTTACATCAAACTACTTAAAACCCATTAGTCCGAAAAATTTTATCTCGAAATTCCAACTAATCCGAACAATCGGTGTAGTGTGTAGCTTTTTTTAACAGTGTACTTTATTAAACTTATCCTACGTCAGTCACCAAGTGCAATACACAAGAGGTTGAGCTTCGGCAAATATTCCAGGATGAATTCTTTTTAAATTACAGACATCGACACAAGAAATTTCTTCAATTTTTCTCAGGGTTCGAGCAGTCTGTGACATTGAGACTTGAAGGTCCACCTCCCTGGACAGATACTCGAATCATTTTACTAGAGGTCTTATCTATGAAAAAAATCCAACAAACAAAAAATAAAGTTTGATACTGTATTATTTAAAATTGATATTATATAATGTTTAAGCCCAAACCATATTTATTTTTTTCATATCTCCAGTGCCAGTTATGCAATTGGCTCATTAAAAATTCTGTCACGAAACCCAGGGTGGCAATAATAGAACCTAAAATCCACAAATAAAACGTCGGAACTAACGTCACCATCGGCAAAGGTTTTGAATCGGATGCATCGTAATATGACCCCAAGGGTCGTTCTTGGTCAATAAAATCAGCTCCATCTAATTCCGAACAGTTAGTCCCCTCCAACGGGTTCTTTAGGGTTTTAAAGCACTCGTAATTACGCCTGTCCAGCCGCTTATAAAATTGGTCTTCATTCTCCTTCCAAATGGTCGGGAAGCCTGCCTCTTGTACAAAGTAGGAGAAGCGTTTGAATATTATCGAAAAGTAATTCCTAGTTACAGCAAAAGCGTTCTTGATCGAAACCGTATACTCGTTAGACACAGGGGACCAGAGTATGACGCTGGGGTTAGGTTGCAGAAGCTCCAATACTCGGAGGACATTTGTTGATGTAGAAATATAAACAAAGTCTGTAGGTATGAGATAATTAGCTTTTGAAGAAATTAATTCTCCAGGAATCGGGATTTTATTTTCATACAAAACTATGAGCTTGGGCTTTGTAATCTTATGAATTAAAATTGTAGATGTGTTCAACTTTCTATAGTGAGTTTTGATTTGGGAATGATCCAGTTTTGATTTTAAAATGTACTGGCCAATCAAGGCATAAATGAGGTGTACTAGCCGTCTTTCCTCAGCCATGTAAACAGTATCGACTGTAAGGATCGGAAAGGAACTTTGGGAAAGGTCTTCCAAATTGAGGGGCACATTTGAGGGACGGACTGTGGAGCACAGGAAGGAAATGATCACACCAGTATACCCATTACTTATTACAATTGACATCAAAAGCCATACTCCGAACAAGATTCTAAATGAAGCTGTGTTATTCCGAGCTGTTTTCTCCGTTGGATTTTGCTCGATTATGGAGCCTAATGCCATCAGTACCATTTTGGTCAGGATGTCTAGATTGACAAATGACCAGGTAATGGGGGGCTCGTGCTGTTTTGTGAATTTCAAGCTCTCTGGAATTCTAAGGGATAAAGTCATGATAATTCCGACAAGGAACAAGGTAATTGTAACAAGAATCCAAGTAGTTCCATCATAAGGTCGATACAAAGCCGAGTGGTTCAAGCTCGCTTTATTCATAACTAGAGCGAAATTGATAGAGTTCGTGAACCAATTATGCGGTATCCATTCCATTTTTTGTCCCACTCGAGTTTTATAGGTCTCGGCCATTGTCAGTACCTGCCAGTTGTCGATTTCACTAAAGATATCATCAAGTGTTTCGGCACTTGTCGAATTCATCACCTTTCGAAACCGATCAGAGGCATTTTTCTTATTGGGATTTTCGTCAAGGACGAGTTTGAAATTTAAATATTCACCCAACCACTGAACGATACACAACCGAGCTTCTCCAGAAAAGTTTTTCCCAAGGTTGTTACAATTAATTGTGCCACCCCCCTCGAAAACTTTGAGCCTACTTCTTGCAGTGCCGACATGGGCGGAGGACAAGTTTTTATGAATATTGATCCAAATCGAATCCAACTCCTCGAGGGCTCTCATGCTACCAACTTCAACCTCTTTTAGGATATCTGATGTGGTCGGTGAGCAATGTAGGCATACGATTTTAATTGAAGGCTTCTCGTCATAGTCACAAGTATTATTATTCAAGGCTATTGTGAAATACATAGAGCTGGTATGAATCAATTGTAAGCTTGTGAAGAACATAGATTCCATGTGGGTATGAGAAATTCTACTTTCCAAAACGAAAAGTACATAGTTAGGATTTTCCATGAGGTAGCAGTCTTTTTGCATGTGTTTGAGCGTGTGAAAAAGTTGATCAGATTCCTTTTGATCATCACCTCCAATGAAAAAGGTGACGACACTGCAAGATGTCGGAGAAAGTTTCGATTGGTAAAAATTGAGCACGGCAATAGCAGAGTCTTTTGATCTCTTGCAAGGGAAATTACTAAAATAGGTTTCGATAACTACAGGGTGCTGTAGTCTTGAGTTTTCTTGTACTTGTGTGAAAGCTTGAAACCTTTGGTTTAGAGATGAGCCGATCAAATGTACTAAACACGAGTCTGAAATCAAATTAAGTAACTCGTGAACCCCAACTGGTATTAGATTGGGCTCTTTTGCAAAGGTTAATGTCGATGCTTCCAGAGGGCGGATGTCGAAAAATATATTGAGAGAAAAATGTTTGAGGAAAATGATAGAAAAGCGAAGTACTTGCAGTCTGACCATTATTTTATATTTTTAATGAAAGCTGTTCATTGAACCTTCAACTAACAAGTGTACGTATATCTGAGATGTGCGGTAGCTCACTCAAATCGGTTTTTTGGAAGGGTGCATATTTTCAGTAAAAGTAAGACCCGAAGTATACAATTAAAATCATTTTTGAAACAGTATAATAGAAAAACAATTTGCATGCACTGTATTCGATTCTGTTGTCTGTGACACAATGGGCACACGGGCAGATTGTAAAATGTATATGGAATGTATTTGTATTCATGTGAACCGAATATTATTTGCCATCATTACAGAGCAATCACAAAGTAAAGTAGAGATAATTTTCCTTTACAAAAATTTGAATAGGTAAATTTTTTAGTATATCAGAAAGGAGAGCGCTCTTTATTATCGCTAACAAGCGCAGCAAAGACATTTCTTCTATTCGGATCGACAAATGAAAGTCCAAAATTCCATATGATTTTAACTTTGACGGTATTTTTGGAATAGTCAAAATAAAATTCAAGGTCAAGAACAACCTTTGGTAAGTACGTAAGAACGTAATGAATCGTGTTGTTATTTCAATAACGTAAATGTATTTGTATTCTTTTATATTTATTGTATAAAAACCTTGTTGGAAACTTCATAGAATACAGTAGTTTTTTCTGTTCCATCGTAGTTAACTGAGCTATGTCTTTAAATCACGAATAATGAGGGATGAAAATATGGATAGAATTTAAATACTTTCATTTCAGTCCTATTTATCTCAATTAAAAAATTTATTATTATCATCTGGTAGGTTTAAATGAAAAAAAATTGTGACTTGCGTTCCGCAATAAAACTTGAGGAAGTCAAATCACAATAAATTCAACTCGCATTCACTACACTGAAGAAAATTGACACCTTCCGTGTAGTCATTAATTGGTAATATAATAGTGACGGAAGAATTCATGAGAAATAAGAATCTATATTACCCTTCTACTCAGCATCTTGGTCTTGGTCTGCAGCGAATTTTAATTGCTGAAGCAGCAACGCCCGCTGCTTCTCTAACTCATTTTCAGACAGCTCATTCGTGTCAACGCTATGTTCTCTTTTTGTCACTGTTCCAACTCCCCCGCTTGAATGTGTCGTTCCCTTTCCGCCAGATCCACTTTTACTCTTTTCCTTTTTCCTGGATTCCTTATCTTTTTCGCCGAAGGACTCCAAGGAGCTGACACTCTACACAGCGTGGAGCAAACACAGACAAAACTTTCATGACGGTTTATAGTAATTATTAAAAATTAATCTTATAGCATGCCTCTTTAATGTATTGAATGTGATATTAAAATAATAAAAGTTTTGAAGAAGTAGAACAATTTAAAATATCGCATCTAACATGATCATTGAGAATTAAAAAAAAATAGCCTAATAGTTTGTTGTTAAATGTTTTGTTATTGAGATAATAAAAAAACTTTAGAAAATTAACTTAATCAATTACAGAAGATCGTGACCGCTTCTTCTTCTTTTTCTTTCCTTTCTTCTTTTTCTTTGACTTTTCCCGAATTTCGGATTCAGAACTTACAGATGATCTACTTTCAGACCTGGATCGAGAGGAAGATTTCCGTCTGGTTTTCTTGGACTTCTTTTTCTTTTTCAAGTTCTCTTCCGACTCAGAATCAACCTAAAAATTAATTGGTGCATGGTAATTTAGGATTAGACAATTACGGATACTATACATATTAAATCTATTTAATCTTACCGGTGATCGAGATCTAGATTTTGAGGAATCTGTAGAGGATGCTCTTTTTTTATGCTTCTTAGATTTCTTGGCTTTCTTCGTACTATGATGATGATGACCGCAAGTTTCATCGAGCTCATGCAAATAGTCCTACAGGAATATAATCTTTTAAGTTTTGGATCTATCAAAATGCTTAGCATTTACAAAACTGCGTTGAAACTTACCTCAAAGACCTTTTTCCTATTCGCTTCCGACTCAATAGCTTTGAACGCTTCTGTATCTTCAACTTTCAGACGGAATTCTTCCCATTTGGTTTGATAGCTTACATCAAACCCTTTGAATAAAACTATTAAATCTTGAGCTAAAATCTTTAATTTTTTAGCTTCTTCCTTTGCCTTCTCCTTGGCTTTAGACTCCGCCTAGAACCCAAACAACGAATTAAAAATTTCGATTTAGTAATTGGTCAAGTCAAGACTGCATGCATAAGTAACACATTAATGTCCCTACCTTTTCAAGCATTGAATTAAATGTCAGCTTCACATTGCCAGCGTCTAACGTTGCAGCCCTTTTGTCTTCACAGACAATAGTTGCAAAGGCCTCAAATGTTGTTGTTTCCTGGTTGATATAAACACAGATGATAATAAACCTCTAATTGTTTGTTTTCATTGACAAATGCAACTCCTGCCTGGTACTTACCGAAACGTCAAAGATTTTTTCTTTTAAAATCTCCTTGATAACTTTCTTTTCATCCTGATACCTAGACTTGAGATCTTCTACGTAGAACTTAAACAAATCTAGAGGACTTGAGCCAGGTTGTCCAAGCATCTGGGAAAATCTTGCATCGGAACTAATAATCGGATAAAGTTCCACCCACAAAGACATAGACGTCAACTTGCCATGATCATGGAGCTCATCCAAAAGTTTAACAAATCCATCTCGATTTTTTCTCTCTATGCGTCGCTTTCGTTTTTTTTCTTGTTCGCGTTCTTCTTCTTCTTCTTTCTCAGATTCTTTAATGTGCTTTTCAAACACTATAAGCGCATCTTCCTTATCCATCGCTAAAATTATTTAGAAAGTTATGACACATTTTATTGAAGAATAATATAAAATATAATGGCTAATCCAACCCAGCAATTCCCGGTCTTGAAAAAATGCAGAGTTTTCTAATAACAATTGCTGAGCTTCTTGCCAAGTTGTCTGGAACGTGACTGAAGTCATTCCCTCGAGTAAATCAGCAAGTTTCTTCATATTTCTCTTTTTTGTAACTTTAGCTTCTTCCTTTTCTCTCTTTGCTAGGAGTCCTATGACATCTTCATAAATATCCCTTCTGTCAGCGTCAAACACCTTAAATAAAATAACGAAAGGTTAAAAATGCATTATAATAGTTGTAAACTAGTAATCAGAGATTTTCTAGTTTGACTTACGCTTCTCCACACATCCATGGGGTCAAACATCTCTTCACAACGGTAATATTTTGTAATGCTGGTCATTTTTTCATTATTCAACAGAAATGATTCTAAATCTTCTTTAGCTTTTTTTGTTTTTTGTCGTGCCTCTTCACGCTCATCCTTCTGCTTTTGAATTTTGTATGCATTGAACGCTTGCTTTCGTTCATTATTTTTTTCAAAAACTTTGAATCTAGGGTCCCTGCAGATAAGTTTACTGGCTTGCTCCCATGTTGCTGAGCTATGAATCGTCTGCAACAATATATAGTAGCAAAGTTAAAAAAAATTGGAAAATTGAAGCTATACTATATAGTACTAACTAGTTACAAAGCAAAGCTTAAGGAACCTTTTCTCGAAGCAGATCCTTAAATATTTCGGTGGCTTCTTTTTTGTCTTTCACTTTAGGAACTTCAGTTTTTTTATCAGGTGGCTGATCCTCCGGAGAGCTATTTCCCTCATCGTCTGATTTACCGTCTTCCATAGAGTCCCCTCGCGTATTTTCGTCAGTTAAAGTACTGAGTCTACTCGTTTCATCCATAGTAGCAGCTTCTACACTGTTTGGTGTCGACACTGCCATACTGAAAATTTAATTATTATATGATATGGTGTTATGGCCCTTTTCATTACTTTACTGCAAAGACCAAACTTACTGGGGAATGCTTATTCCTGCTGGAGGCATGATTTGTTGAAGATGCTGCTGCATCAACGCAGATGACATTCCTAATTGTGTTACAGGAAGTTGACCATGCAAACCCTGTTGCTGAAGCTGAATTACTGGCGTAGTAGGTGTCGAAACCGCGGCTACTCGTGCTTGTTCTTCAGTCACGATTCGTTTCTTAATTTCCTCTAGCTCCGGAGGTACCGTCCATCTGCTTTCTTTCGTACTGACATTATGATAATACATTTTCCCCGTATCTGAGGTATACTCTTTCCAGGAACATTGAGAAAGTAGTTTTTCAGCTGCAGTTTTCAATTCGTCAGGTTTTTCCCAAGAGCTTTGCTTAGTTTTCTGATTATAATAATAAGTCCGACCATCAGGGGATTTATGCTCCGTCCATTCTGACAGTGGATTATTCGTCATGGGGGGCATGGCAGGAGCTGTAGGCCTACAAAAAAGTAAGAATCAATTAATTCTCAATTTTTTTTAAAGATTAGTTAAATTAGTTCCATGAAAAAATACTAACATTGCCGGAGGTGGAACGGACATTGTCATTCCAGGCGGCATCCCCATAAACGGTGGCATAGGAATCCCATATGGCATTGAAGGCGGGGGAGCTCCACTCTGTGGAGGAAGTGACATTCCTTCTGGTGGCTGAAAGTTCATCCCCGACATCATGAACGCCGGTACGTTTCCACTCGGGCCTGACATATTTTATGCTATACCAGTACAACGAATCCCCAATGTTTTCCTCCGACCAATTTCTCAAATCTTCTCACAACATGACAGTCATTTCAGGTTTCATATCCCTTGATCACCATAGGGCATACAAACCCAAATATCGGTCAATAGTCCCAACCGTCTGCACTGTCTCTTTCTGAACCGTTACCAAAGTGATTTAGCCGAAATCTACTATTTACCATTATCAAAAAAAGCTTACAATAAATACCATTACCATCAAGAATAAAAAGTTGTAATTAATTCAATAAATATCCCTTACAATAATCAAAAGCGTCCGCAACCCACACTGCCACGCCACACCAGTCCCCGGTGAAATGATAATAAAGTCTTGAAAGTTTAATTCTCCGATTAGATAATTTTTTCTACCAAAGTCAAAACTGGATTCGAATTTCCCGCGTTCTCAAACTCCGCCTCTAATTTGCATTCCAAAATTGGATGCTCGAATGTCAAGTTAAAAAGCCATCTAGGCAGTTGGGGCAAACTTTTCAAGATTCCTTCCCAACCTTTTTGGAGAGACCACTGCATTGGTTTAGGTACTGGGAGTGTTTAACGTTGAGATTCGTACGGTGTCGCTGTGAGTACAAGTGTGAATTATTTTATTGAAGAAAGTAGGGCTGAAGTGGAGTGTGCCCGGTTGGGTTCTTGTCGGCAGCCAGAGGAGAGCAGAGAAGGTTTGTATAACTTACGTCCAATTGCATTCCAGCCAAGACGGCAGCCATCTAAATCTCTAGGTTGGGCACTTCTCATTTTAAATTGAAACTTGTCTGGAAATTTTTAGGCTAAAGTTTTCGTAACCCGCTTCATCATGTTGAGTACATTAAGGACCAGTCTTGGAGGAGTGCTTAGGAAGTCTTCTACCCTCTTGACCTCTGAAGCTCCCCGTGCAACTTCTGCCATCCTCAATAGGCATGATTGTAAGTACGAAATTTATATTGGAATGGGCGCCGGCCATACTGATTTATCCAAGATATTCAATCTCAGTTATGGAACCCAATTAATCCAGTTTTTTCATGGGGTTTGGCTTTCTAATTTTGTGAGGGGGGTGTCGCTTTAAATTCAAAGTGTTCATTGCGGATTAAACATTTTTGGATGAAAGATGAACGAAGGGAATTGGTGTGTGGTGGTGAATGTGAAATACAAAATGGACATGGGAGATGTGTTTAACCTTTGCCCTTAACATTTTAATCTAGATGTATAGTTTGTCTGTGGTGTGGCCTTTAAAGCTTTTTTGAGCTCATTTTCGTCCTATTTAAGGATGGAAGAGGGATTTGTTTTTGCATTATAATTTCCAAGTGTTAATTTCGGCTTGTGGCTTGGATAGTTGGTGGCGTAGGTCACTTGATTGAAGACTGAATCAATAGAGTCGATGTTAAGGGTGTTTAGAGTTAAGTTAAAAAGTTTCAGGTAGAATTACAACTTTAAGGTATCATATTGGATATTGGATGGAGGTCATGGAGGGCTAATCTCTAAGCAGTAGGCAATGGAGATATTAAAATAATGTGATTTTGTTTAAACAGAAAGCGACTACGGTTTTAAAGTTTAGATGATAAAATATGCCAGCGAATGTAATAGGTTCAGAGGTTAGCCGGTTTGGGTTTGTCATCGTGAATTAAACGGACAATTAAGGTGTAAGGCGGAAAGGGTAAACGGTAACGTAACGTCTGAAAAGTTTCTAAAAACATACTAGATATTATATTCAATGTTCAATAGTATGATTTTCTTCTCTTCGTCTATAAGTTGAAACTTCAATTTTATATTCAATATTCAGCATCTACATATTTATAAAACTTTGTCAAAACCTCTAGAAAGTGAGAAAGTCGTACTTCGGCGTTGGATTGACAATTATGCAAATCAGTTTAAAAGAGTAGTACAAAAAACAGGTCATTGAACCAAAGAAAATGTTTTTAATATCAAGGCAGTTGCGTTTAAACTGGTTAATGTTTTAATACTGAAAACGTACTCTCATAAATCCTTGAAGTAGCTAATAATCCTAGTACTCTTTGTGTAATACTCAAACTGCACAGTCAGTCAGTTGGATTAACCCAATTTTATTAAGTTTTGCAAGTTGTATTTCTTAATATTTGTTTTGGGTGCCTTTTTTGGCTTTTCTATAATTTTTTAGCTATTATTTTGATAATCCCACATCTTGAACTACAACGACAATTTGCAAGTCAGCCTGGAGCCCCTTCTAACTCGAACAAACAACCTCCTCCGGCTCCTCCAAAAACAGGTCCACCCCCACCACCCTCAAGTCCACAAAAAGGAGGATCATCGTCACCACCTGCAGGTGCTGGTCAACTGGGTCATCTGTATCTACCTATCAAACTATTATTAATGACATTTTATAAGCATTTTTCGTCTTTCATGAGTTTGGTTAATGATCATATGCTTCATCCTATGACTCTATTGGAGCTTTTCCAAGTTGAAAATATCGTTCAGATTTTCTTTCTATTTTTAACTTCAAAGTTCTCTGTTCACTGTTATAGACTTCGAGTGGGATCTCACTACTCAGTCTCGACCTTCCAGTTGGCATCTTCTTTCTCTAAAATCAGCTATTTAACTCTAGTATGCCTAAGGACTATTACGTACTTGCTTCAATATGTTTTACTCAGGACTTGCATGCTTAGACTAACTATTTCTGCCATTTTCTGCATTTAAATTGCAGAAGAATTTAGATTCTGAGATGGAAGGATGATAATTAGCAAGTTATCTAATTAACGGATTATTTTTAATGAATAGGGGGAACGAGCGGTTATGCAACTGCTGCCGTTAAGGGAAAGCTGGGTGCAGGACAGATCACTGCTGTCATTGGTGCCGTTGTTGATGTACAGTTCGAGGATGACCTGCCACCAATTCTTAATGCCCTTGAAGTCTCAGGCAGACAGCCTAAGTTGATCTTGGAAGTTGCTCAACATTTAGGTAAATATTTTATGGAAGAAAACAACTCATAATGTTAGAACCATATTCACTAAATCCTATTGTAAATTTTTAGGAGAGAATGTTGTGCGAACCATCGCTATGGACGGTACCGAAGGTTTGGTTCGTGGTCAGAAAGTCACTGACCTGGGATCACCCATTACAATCCCCGTGGGACCCGAAACACTCGGACGAATTATGAATGTTATCGGTAGGTCATGGTTTGGCTCATTGCTTAATATTTAAAGAGATTAGAAATTATTACAAGGGATAAAGTATATGCTGTAATTTTTATGAAGCTGTATGTATAAAATTATAATGCTTAATCAAAATTTCTTCAGGTGAACCCATTGATGAGAGGGGTCCAATCGTGACGGATAAATTTGCTCCAATTCACGCTGAGGCTCCAGAGTTCACTGAAATGAGTGTCGAACAAGAAATCTTGGTCACTGGAATCAAAGTTGTAGATCTTCTCGCACCCTACGTAAAGGGTGGTAAAATTGGTCAGTGAAATTATATCAACAACAAATTATTGATTAAGTTATTCTAGAATCACTGATCTTGTGCTTAACACTTATGATTATTATATTTTTGTACACAGGTCTTTTTGGTGGTGCTGGAGTCGGAAAAACTGTATTGATTATGGAACTTATTAATAACGTCGCCAAAGCCCATGGTGGTTACTCAGTGTTCGCTGGTGTCGGAGAACGAACCCGTGAAGGAAACGATTTATACAATGAAATGATTGAAGGTGGTGTTATTTCACTGAAAGACAAGACATCTAAGGTTAGATTTCATGATTTAAGAGCAGAAAGCAAATTAGTAATATTTGATCATGCTAACGTATGTGATAAATATATTAATATAGGTAGCTCTTGTATACGGACAAATGAACGAACCCCCAGGCGCCCGTGCTCGAGTTGCCCTTACTGGTTTAAGCGTTGCTGAATATTTCCGTGATCAAGAGGGACAGAACGTATTGCTTTTCATCGACAACATTTTCCGTTTCACACAAGCTGGTTCTGAAGTATCAGCGTTGTTGGGACGTATCCCCTCCGCTGTCGGTTACCAACCCACCTTGGCCACTGACATGGGTAGTATGCAAGAAAGAATTACCACCACCAAGAAGGGATCTATTACTTCAGTACAGGCTATTTACGTGCCTGCCGACGATTTGACTGATCCTGCTCCCGCAACAACATTTGCCCATTTGGACGCCACCACTGTGTTGTCTCGAGCCATTGCCGAGTTGGGTATTTACCCCGCTGTAGATCCTCTTGATTCAACTTCCCGTATCATGGATCCCAACGTAATCGGAGCAGAACATTACGGAGTCGCTCGTGGGGTACAAAAGATCCTTCAGGACTACAAATCGCTGCAGGATATCATTGCCATCTTGGGTATGGACGAATTGTCAGAAGAAGATAAGTTGACAGTAGCACGAGCACGTAAGATTCAAAGATTCCTGTCGCAGCCCTTCCAAGTCGCTGAAGTTTTCACTGGTCATCCTGGAAAGCTCGTACCCTTGGAAGAAACTATCCGAGTAAGTTCACAATTCTGAAATACCTACCAATACTATGAATGGATATTGAATAAGCAGTAATTATTGTTAATTTATTTTCTAGGGCTTCAAGAAAATTCTTGGAGGTGAGCTCGATCATTTGCCAGAAATGGCTTTCTACATGGTTGGCCCAGTTGAAGAAGTTGTCCAGAAGTCAGAAAAGATGGCTGAGTCACAGCAGGCGTAAAACTTCAACAAATATTAATAAGCAATTAGTCAATTTCCAGAAGTAATCGGCTCTTTAAAGGTCTTACTAAAGAGTTTCTATGAAGGCTTGAATGAGTAATAACATTTTTGACTTACTGAGTTTTGTTTAGATGTATTATTGTATGCATAAGATAAGCGTGCATTTTTGTCTTTAAAAAAATGGAAGTTGCGAGTTCAACGGTCTTTGAGGAACTCTTGGTTGGGTCTGCTTGATGGAAATGAAGCAGTAAAAAAATCACGTAGATTGTATTAAGGTCGAGAATTTAAAAAATAAAGGCTTTAACGTTTCTGTTATCTATACGCGAGGAACCTCAACATTTAAATAGACTAGTTGTGTATTACTAGTGCTGATGACAAGAAGTAGGTTTGGTTGACATTACATAAACTGAGATCAATAGTTGTCTTCAATTAACTAATCATCCCATGGGGTTCTATAGTAGTTCATTAGCTGACTTAATTATTTGAAATGGAAAAGAGATGATCTCGCACATACATATGGATCATTATTTACAGTCACAACTCACACTGCTCTGCTCTCCCAAAATGAAAATATATAGAAAAATGTAATGGGTAAAATAAACTGTGATGATTAATGAACATCGAAATGGATTTCCTGCGATTATTAATTTATGGCAATAAGGGTAGCATCATTGAAATGTAAATTAATAATTATTTTGCTCAAGGTTCATAAGTGGCAGACATAGTAGAGGTTGTCAGAAGTCGGCAGCTGATTCGCTCTTGCCGCATGCTTGTGAGTATAGTGTGTATTTCACAGAGAATTTATCCCTTTCACTTCGTTGAATGAAAGTCTCAGTCACTCAATCCACCAGGAACCAGGACGGAACGGCTGGGACTCTTTCTGTTTTCTCCAATCTGTTAGCCTTAATTTGAACATTTTCGAACTTGTGACCTGACCCCCATTAAATATTTACCGTGTATGTAATAAAATGAGCTAGTAGTGAAGTGTCATTATTGTCATTAAATCGATAGAAAATACAGTAACATATGTGAATGTGTTGAAGCGTGAAGTCCGTGAAGTGACCCGTTAGCCGAACGGATGTCATATATGTCAATGGAGGAACATTGAGTCTAGACGCGATTGATTTATTCTAGAAAGGGAAATAGACGAACTGAAAAACTGTCCAGACATCAAGGGCCCACTAGTTGCACATTGAATCCCAGATTTTGATTGACAGCTGACAACATGTTTAACGCTGTGAATGGGAACGGTACGACTGTGTCTGAAAAATTGGGACTGCCCTCTGAGGTCAGAGAACTTAAATTCGGGTCAAGTTTTAATTCTGGGAGTAAGGGGCAGCAAGGAGCATTTCATACAATTCGGTAAAGACATTGGTTCAATAATATTAAATTAAATTAAAATTCTGTTGTCGGTTGGATTATTGAACTCAGGTTTTGAGGCCAATGCTAATTCTGATTTTTTTAATATCATAGGTATGACTTTAAGCCAGCAAGTGTTGATACATCGAAAATGGCCTCGATGGAAGTCGGACAAAGTGGGCAAGTGACGATATCAATGCCACATTATGACACTAATGGAACAACGGTCTTTAAAGGTCCAACACGTCCGTATTCGAAAGAATGTGTGCTAATTATTGACAAAGATACAGGAGAGTTTGTCTTGGAGAAGCTCAATCATAATGTTCAAGTTAAAAAGACAAGGTAGCTTGATTTTAAATTTCTTTAATTAATCGAAATGTATAAGAGTTTTATATAATTAATACTATCTAAAAAAATTTTTAGACAAGAACGACCTGAAGGTGCTACCAGAAATCCGAGCAAGAACACTGCTCCAACCTCGACAGATAGTAGACCTAGCTTAACGATACAGAGTGAACAAAAATCCCCTCGTAAAGAGGAAAAGAACACGCGAGGAAGTTCTTCGAATTCGTCTTCGTCACAGCAGAATATTCATTCTTTGAGTAGTGGATCGATTCGAAGGCGCCCGGAATCTCCAATGACTTCAGGTCATGCCAAACAATCCCCTGTGGGTTCAGGTCAAGGACAAAACTCTCCATCCTATGGCAGCGGCGTTTCACAACCAATAGCACAAACAACCAATACATTTGATACTTTGGTCAATACCAAGCAAATACATCAGAATCAATCATTCATGCCTTCCTTGACAAGCATTGAGGATTTGTTAATCACTCCACCCGTGCCGATTCCAGGAGGTGCAACGAAATCTTCAGCACCGAAAACAGACAGCAGCAGCGTAAAAAGTACGAAGAATTTATCTAATGACGTCCCTGCAAATGCTCTATCGGAGTCATCCAGTGGAGATTCCAGTAGCAGTTCCAGCAGTGAGGACGATGATGATGACAGCAGTAGTATATCTGATATGGAAGATGTTATGCCGGACAAAATACCTATACCACCAGTTATTTGTAGGGAAAAGACTGCGACCCCTCCAGCGACTATGACGATGTCTATGCCCTCCTTTTTGTCGCTTGGAAATTCTGCTTCAAACAATCCTACGGCTACACCTGCTTTGTCCCTACCATCCCATCTTCTCAGTGAAGATCTACAATTATCGGAATCTGGATCAGATTCAGATTAAGATTAAGTGTTATGGATAACATATATTCTATATATTATTACGTATATATGCAAATTTCCGAAAGTTGTGACAGCATTGAGTTGCAAAAAATAAAAAAGATAAAAAATATAATTCGTCGACAGGTATCAACTAAATTTAATGGTTCTTGCAATAATGAATCTCGATAAAGAAAATGCACGACAAATTGGATCACCACCAAAGCATTCGTGTAAATTGTAAACTTAAAATCCATATATAATTCCTAATTTGTACGTAATAACGTCCCATTCGATTTAGAAAGCTTTCCCCAAAAGAGAAAGTCTCCCTGGATGACTTCACCATAAGAGAAGGGGTCACCGTTGTATTATGAATTATGAGGGATTTACTGAGGAACATTCTCGAAATATCTTCGATCGATTTTGGGACTATAAGAACATTGCGATTTTAGCATGAAATGAACAATCAAGTTCTTGAAGAGTTTAGACAGTCAAATACCGATTATTGCGATTACTTCTCAACACTCGGTAACAGAGTACCGGAGCGGTACGAGCCTACTACGCTACGATCACTATACGTACCTTCCTACCAGACAAGACCATTGGGAACATCCAAACAACGAATAACATCCAGGAAACTGTTTTCATTCATGTTCCATGTGCCATGGTGCATGGAATTCAGGAATTTACCAGCAATTCCCAATTGGAAACCGATATAATTATTTCCCACTCATGCATCATGTAGGGGACAAGCATTGAATTCTTACACCTCCTCAAAAGGCTGAAATCTCAATCGATACTATCCAAAATTAAAGTTAAAATTGAACAATCGTTTGATATGAAAATCTAAATGAAACAATGAATCGAATATCCAGAGGAGAAAGGTGTCGATTACAGTACTAATAAACCTCAGTCAATCGCATTCGATATCAAACTATCAATTCTCAAAACGTCAATGGGCATTTGACTCCCCAGCTAGAGTGTGGCGAGTGTGGCTCATCACATCACCTCGCATTAACTATTCAGTAATACCTCACATTCTTAGCATTCTTTCCAAGGAGTGGGCTTGAGATTTGAGATTCTATTAGCACGATCCCCTCAGCAGTAGCAGGCTGCAGCCAGCTCATACAAAGTTACAAGGCCTCTGTGAAGGCCTGCTACTTACTTGGTCTTTATTCAGTGAGAAAAAAATACCACTGCCTAAAAAATGGAGAGAGGGTGAATTTTGTTGAAGAGAGTGTTGGAGGGAGCTGACTGAACAAGCTTTGAGGAGAAGCTTCTACAACTCTTTTCAGTTTCATCTCTAAGCCCCTGCGAACAGCATCAACAATCAAGCTGAACGTAAACTGTTTGATATATATTTTCTGTGAGGATGGAATGGGCTCTAAATAATCCATTTTATCTAAGCAGGATAACACAGGCAAGTTTTTAAAGATTATTTACAAATAATTTTCTAGCTCCATTTTTATGCTCAAAGGAGACAAGAAATAATCCAGCTGTATAAAAAGGACTGTCAATGGTCTCTGGTCTCTGCTCTACTATTCTAAATAGGAGTTGGTTGGATGGAGTTTTCCCTGTGGATTTTAGACTTGGTTTTTCGTCAGGGGCCCTATGCAAAAGTGACAGCTCAAAAAATGTCTGTGGACAGCACAACAAAATATCAGAGTAGATTGCTGTATAAACTTTGTATTTTATTTTGCATATCAAGTTTCCTTCCTCTTGATTCTCACTACTTGTTGATAGTGGCTCTTTGAGTAATTGTACACTGAATTCCGATTTCAATTTTAGCCTTCTCGAGTACAGAGAGAGGCAACGTCCTATTTAAAGCTAATGCTCCTCGTCGTCGTACATCCTTCTAACTTTAGTGCTCGTTATACTATATGAAAGAAGGCTGAACTTGTTGTGTGCATGTGGTGTTGCGGTGTGGTGTTGGTTTTTGATGTGATTGGAAGCATCGAATTGAAAGAAAGTGACAGGCGGAGGAAGGCACACTGAAACCGCAGAGCTGAAGAGTCAGTCAGTTTTTAGTTATGGCCAAAACAAGGGTCGTCTTCTCTCACTATTTCATCCTCGATGAGAACACACCAGATTTTTAAACTTTATTTACTCCTCAAAACTCTCATCATAATCTTTGGACTTTCAATGCCAATATCGAATTCGTCTTATCGAAGATTTGGGTTTGAGAGTTTGGATCTGATCTCTGTCAGTCAGTAGTAGTGAGTACTGCTCCGTATGTGCTTGTCAGCAATTTTAGAAAGGTTCAAGGTATGCCCAGTATGCCGTCACCTTCTTGTATCAATTATTTCTGTAAGCAAGTTTTTATTAAAGACATGATGAGCACCGTATGGACCCAGACTAATCTCAAAGGAGATATTAAAGACTGAGGTCATCTTTCCTTTGGTCACCGTGGTGGGTTGGGTACAGGTTCAATCTAGTGTCCAACTCAGAACCTGTACCCCAGACCCCAGCAGTATCCCATTATTATATAGTGGTTGGTTATGTCATCCAGCAACAAATATGACAACACGACCACATCCTAGTCACAGTCACTAGTTGTCGTAATTCGTAAAGTGTGGACTGACTTGTTATTCTTAGTTTAGTACACAGCTTTTATAGCGATTAGCAATTCCAAGATTTGCACTTATTGGTCATCGTTTCAGTGAAACTCATTAATTATATTATGTATTGTGTTATTGTGTAGGCGTTCAGTGGGCTCCAGTGAGTCTTTTTTTGTTGGCTGTATAATATATTTATTTACAGTTGTTGATATGAGCGACTGAATATATTAGAAATAAATTATAATGATTACAAATTACTTCATTGAAATAATCGCATTTATCGTTCCTTTTCAGCGCATCCTGAACTGAAATTGTGACATGGGCCGATACTCAGTGACTAGTGACCCTCTAAATTGCCAGCTGAGCTGATTTTTGGAGAAGCCGGAGAAGGAAGTTATTTTAAAGTCTATAGAAATTGGAAGGATATTAAAATTTCTATATTACGGATATCCTACAACCCTAATTGATCAGTATGAGGAAGAAGTGAACTAATTTGATGAGTAAGTATCTGTTTATAATGTCTATGTTCCATATGGTTTAATGTATTTGAATACTTTGTGGTGGCTTCGTTGAGTAAACTTAAAACTCACATAATATTTTAATATTTCCATTTATGTGTGTGCTTACAGAAGGAAAGGCTGGACTAACTATTAACTAGTATCTGGATGGAAACTGCACACACGCAGAAGTTTACTTGATGATACGACCGGAAGCTCTAATGAAATCATTACTTTATAAAGGAGAACTAACCCGAAACAGAACGACCTTCCAAAAATGGAGTAATTGTGAATTAGAATTAATACGCAAATCGACAAGGGTTACTCATTACTTTTCACGGCCCTGTTCCACTCTGCCATGGATGGTTCGATCGATATTTTCATCGAATATTGTAGTGCATACTTTTGGGGAGTAGTTGACAAGTGTGTTTTGTCCAAAATTGTGATGGTTTTACCTTTTCCAAGAATTTTATGAACAAACCGTCTGGTTAATCAACTAGTTAAAAAAAAGCTGCGGTTTTAAAACCAGTGTTACTACCTGTCGTTGAGTTGAACTGTTTATTTTATATTATTGAGTCTGATTAAACTTTGTGTGGTAAGTTGTGCCACTACAAGATAGAGGTAACGATGGGAAGTGGTCTGAGCAGTTATCGCCGAGGATCAGTCTCAGAAGAAGATCCCACCACTTTGAAATTTAAAGCCAGCATAAGACCAACAACAGGGATTGGATTGGTTGGAGATGGAGAAGAAGTAAATGAAACGAACCCGGGATTTTCTAGTGGAAATGGTCCGGGTAGTGGGGTTTTTGCAATAAACGGGGCAGGGCATACCGGTAGTTATAGTAGTGAACCTGGAAATTTTGTGAGGAATCGTCGAGAACTTGTAAGCATGAGGTCGTCAAAGTATTCACCCAAAATCCAGGCCCCCATGCCAAATCCAGACGAGTTGGAAAAGAGATTCACCAAAGTTTTGGTGAGTACCTTGTCTGATAATTTTTAATACCCTAGTTCTACATTAGATTCTACATTTATACAAAAGAAGATACGAAAAATTATTGTCAGGAATAGTAATAGAGGTTAATCTTTGTTTTGAGTGAGTACACGGGCAGATTGATGTGTGAAAAGTTGTAATCATAATCTACCACCAGAAGCATCGTGTGTTTGCATAATTATAACAGCTTAAGTTTATGATCTCATTGCATAAAATTGTATCACCGAATTGAGGACAGTGTATTTTAGGACAGAGCAGCAAGTAAACAAAACAAAACTGACTGTTCCATGCTGTCATAAATATTACAGACGATCCCTGATTCTTGGTCATCCGAACGGTTAAGACCTTGTTTGCTTAAGTCTAAACTGTACTGTCAATATTAGATTGAATTGTTTGCAGATGCATTAGATTTTAGGTCCATGTCATTAAATGCATAAAATATCGTATTTCCTGAGCCTAGTGCATTATATGCTCGTTCTATATATTTTACATTTACAAACACGCGAACAGAATTTACAACTTCTCTAGCAGCAAGTGTGGCGTGTTTTCGTATATGAGTATAAGGAAGTCACTTTCCGTGGGAATGTTTTGCTAATCGATCTCATCGTTCCTCGTGGTGCGAAATGCTATGATTTGATGCATTGAATTTCTCAAGAGTCTTGTTTATACTATTATGGATTGTTGACAGAATAATTTATTTATTTAAGTTTTATTTTATTTTCTTACTAATTGTTGGATTTGATTCTCAAGTTACTTTGCATTTCTTCTTTAACTTTCTTGAACGATTCACAGGGGCATTATAAGTTGATAATTACTAAGGACATTCTCGGCATTTTCATTATCAAATTTTTACGAAGAATTTTTCAAAGACTTTTATCAAAAATGGAAAAAGGTTTGGTTTTCTAAGAGATGAATCATCGCAGGATTTTCTGGGAAATTAGAGAACGTAGCTAAATTATTATAGAAGGCGACTAGGCGACCTTTACTTGGAATTGGAATACACTTTTGTTATAGCATGGATGAAGGAATTGGAAGGAAAAAGAATTATTATTAAATGTATTTGTATATGTAAAACAGCTTATAATAAGTTATAATATGTTTGACTGGCTCGGGCCCAAATTATTTTTTCGGTTTCTGATTAGTCTTCCATAGTTCTATTTTCATGGCCGGGGTGCTGTTCTGATCATCATACTTTACTTTTATATTTATCTAGTAACTTTCATTACTTGCGGCTGGGCTAAGAAGAATTTTAAACAACTACATATAGCTCCCTAATATCACCCATTCCGTCCAAGTATTTCAGAAGATATATTATAGCTTGTAATATAATAGTCAGAAGAAACCAGACTGGCACGGTAGCCCAGATTCATAAAAAAGGATTTTGGGACAAACTATCAGTATTAGTCATGTAGGGATTTCCAATTTTAAACTTGCGTCATTGATTTGTAGACAACTTGTAGCGTCATTATTTATGTATAAATAAGTAACATATGTTATATTTTGGTAATTTAAGAATTTGTCAGGAAAATAGGATTTGTGAATATTTAAAGACATAATCTATAGTATAAAATTTGATTTAATATATTTTAATGTCACCAACTTTCTCGAGCAACTTTCTTTAAATGAACTTTTAATCAGCTTTTCATTTGATAAGATTTTATGATCATCTTTTAAACAATCAAATCTTTGTTAAATGTGTAAATTTTTTATTTAATCTGTATCTAATCTACTGCCAGTCTGGTTGGATCTTATAAAACTTGTTGTAAGTGACACTTGACTTCAATAGTTGCAATGAAATTTGCACTCATTTGAGATTTAATCCCTGTGTAGTTTAATTCATTAAGCTGGTAATTTTTAACCCACATAGGCTAATAGGAAGCGTTTTTATTTTGACCATTTGTTTTGGACGAGAAGGGTTTTGCAAAACTAAAACAAGGTTCGAGGTTTGATTTAGTTGTTGTTAGCAGATGTAGGAATGTTGTTAGAAAATTTTAAATAAATGAAAAAGAATCCCGTACAAGTCGAGACTGTGTAAAGATATATAAAAGGCAAAGGGACCCATTCAGTATCCTCTCATTAAATCTCTGGTCAATAAATCTTCGTGCTGGTACCACCAGAAAGGACAGTCATGCATTAAAATTGAATGAAACGTGGAAAAGCTATTATAGGAGAGTAAGTTCTTGTTTGTGAGAACTCATTTGTAGCCGGAGAGACTCACCCCGTGGACTCTAGAGAGAACCCTCAGCTCAGATTTAGTAGTTATGATTTTAATTTCAAAGAATACGTAAGAAAGCAAGAGAGATGATGATGATACCCACTGGGTGGACCAAAGTCCATCCACAAGGTCCATTCTTCACAGTCGGAAAGATTGGATGATCCTGAGAGAGTAAAGCTGCTGTGAGAATGAATGACATGAAATAGCGATTTAAAATATCTATGAAACGTGCTTGTTGTGTACATTGGCTAGGAAAGTTGATTCGAATCCTCTCCTTATTTTGTAATGAGATGAAATGGATTTAATCTTGGTGTGTTAAATTATCATGATGGGAACTCCATGTTGTTTCCCTTTGAGAGGATTTGGGATTCCTCTTCCCCCATGGAATTAGCATTTTCTTCAAGAATCTTCAAAGGGTCTAAAGTCAAGAGCTCGTTTGCTCTCTAGTCTCTAGTCGTACTTAGAAAATCACAATCAGTCCTTAACTGTCTTGAGCAGGATTTAAAATTTGAAGGTAAAAAAAAATTGGTAAGTCTTTCGGCTCTAGTTAGAGCCTTTTTAGAATTATGTATGGAATTAGTTGAGGAGCCAAGTTGAATGGTGAGAATTTTTTGTCTCTGCTTTTATCACTTCTGGCTTAGCATGTGGAAATATTTTTTAAGGATAGTAAATCAAAGTATTCCGATGACAAGATGACAGTGAATTTGATTCATTCGAACATATTCATAGAAAGAGCTTTAAAGTGGAAAAGCTTCTGCGGGTTTTCTCTTAGTAAAGTTATTTTATTGCATTTGCATAATTTAAAAAACAGTTTTTTCGTTTCGAGAAATTTAAACTGTCATCAATATAATTTTTTTATTGTTAATAGAGTTATGTTGATGAATGAAAATTGCCGAAATTCCACCTAAATATCTCCAACTGCGTTTTACCAATTGTCTGTCACTTTCTTCTACTTTTGGGGAAACGATTGACATAGATATATAAATTGAGTTTTCGAACTGCATCTAAAAGGCGTTGGCGTGGTAGTTTGTAAGTGTAGTTTGTGAAATATTGGAAGCAGTTGGATGAGGAAATGAGAGTAAAAACACTTGTTCAATTCATACCTTGAGTTTTATGGACTGAGAATGTCTGGTAGTATGTATTTTAAAAAACATAAAAGATTTTTTAAAGCCATTTGTATTTATAGGTTTAACTTTTTAGGATGATTTAGTCTAGAGTAGATTTAAAATTGTTGTTATAATTCTTGCATGTTTGGAAGGATCTGTAGGTGTGCAATAAGGATAAATTGGCTGTAATCCTTGATTGCTATAACTCTACAATAAATGTTGGAATTGGATTTTTTTGCACTGTCGGTATGATCTAGATATGTGATGTTGATGGATTTAGTTCTGTTTTTACTTTTAGTACCACTCATGCTAATAATTTAATGATAGTAACTCCAATTGTAATTGTAAGCAACTAGGGACATCTTCTCTCAGCTCGTCATCGTAACACTAAAGTTAATTTAGTATTTAGTGCTAAATCCTTGCAGAAAAAAAAACTAATTGAGTATTCACATTCAGTTCGTTATTGCGTTGTACTACTTGCTAGACTTTTCTTTGTCGCAAGATGAGACATGGGATTTTCTAAGCTTTGAGAAATGCGTAGAAAGAAAAGTTTATTACTGAAACGTGATTTTCGGGAGGTTGGCTTATCGTATCGTACATGTCGTTGCGTCTGTCTGGTATATAATGTTTGTGGTGGGAATTAGTTGGATGGTATTTGATGCTGCATTAGTCTACACAATGTCACGAAGATTTATATTATTCGTTCCTTTGAAGTTTGAAAGACCCCATTAAATAGAATAAGTTGGGTTTCTTTAAAGTAAACATGGGATCATTTTTCCTGATTATTTTTAAATGATGGCTTGTGAGTTCAATGAGTTGTGATGTACGTGTTGCGGGAGAAAATGGTTTTCGATGCATCTTAGAAAATATTTAATATCTACAACCTTGTAGTAATGATTTTGTTGAATAATTAAATAAGAGGTATTGAAAGGGAAGTTTCACATCTAGTAAACAATAAGAAATCAATAGAACTGTTGACTTTGATAGTTTGGAATCCATTTAATTTAATCGAACAATAAACAACGATGGTCAACCTTCATGCAATAAATAGTTTTTATATAATTATATGCTGTTGAAGAGATTGATGTAAATGACATCAATATCACTGATCATTTGATGTTTATAAATGGCACCCGGGATTAGATTATTCGGATTTTTAAATAAGATGATCAAGGTTTGCTAATGTTGTAGTATTGTATTTAACGATTGGTGTTTGATGTATTATTTACAGGCTTCCATGGATTTGCCACCGGACAAAGCCAAGCTCCTAAAACAATATGATGAGCATAGGAAATGGGAAATAGTCTGTGATCAGGTAACGGTTTGCGGATGCGATGTTGTCTCCTATAATAATTTGTTTTAATTCTTGGAATAATTTATTTTTCGATGAGAATGCTCGAATGCTTAACTTGAAAAATCACTGCGTTTTAAGGTACCTAATAAGCGAAATGTTAATAATTTGATAAATGTCACAGGAACTCGTGCAAGTTCGTGAACCACCAAGATTTTACTTAAAGAAATTACAAACTTATTTAGATCCTAAAGCTTCAAGAAGTTTTAAAGTAAGTTTTTATTTTTAATAATTAACTATTACTGTTGGAAATTTATTTTTCCTTGTTTGTGTGTCAATTTTAATCCCAATTTCTTGTCATGCAGAAACGAAAAGCACTCGGTGACTCAACTTCGACTCAGGTTTTAAAAGACTTGGAGATCTCCCTGAGGACGAATAATATAGAGTAAGATTGATTAAGTTCCGGATATCATTTTGGTTTGAAAGAAAAATAGTAATAAGGACAAATTTTAGATGGGTTCGAGAATTTCTGAACGACGAAAATCGAGGATTGGATGTTCTTGTAGAATACCTAAACTTCCGACTAGTCATGATGCGGTAAGTAAATAATGACTATATGTATGACATCATGATAACAAATGCGAATTGTGGAAAGAGTGAACGAGTGTTGAATTTTATCATGCGTTTCTTTCTTCAAATTATGAGTCGTCAACTAAATGTTATTTTATTTCATACAGACATGAACAGAAATCTGCCGCTTCTTCACCAGAGCGTGAAAAGACTTCTCCCAATAGACAATCTGGGTCGACAAATCATTACGATGCGCCCTCATTGCCTAATGGTACATCAAGTGCGATAAGTAATGGAAGTAGCTTATCAAAACCCATTGGAAGTCCAAATGTCAATAAACGAACATCAAAGCATCTTGCAAAACTTAACATGGGAGATGCAAAAGATGACATTCACGTTTGCATTCTTTGTTTGCGAGCAATTATGAACACAAAACATGGACTAAATATGGTGATCCTGAAGCAAGACTCAATTAATGCAATTGCTCTTAGTTTAAGACACAAAAGTCTGAGAACGAAAGCACTCGTGTTAGAACTTCTAGCCGCGGTTTGTCTTGTCCAGGGTGGACATCAGATCATCCTCAGGGCATTCGATCACTTCAAAGATGTAAGAAATAAAATATGGAATGGAACTTGCTTAATCGAAGGTTAATTAAATTTACTTAAAAGATATTATTTTAACTCAAAAAGATGTGTGGCGAAAGACGAAGATTTGAAACACTTGTGGACTATTTCGTGAATTATGAGTTTTTCTACGTCGAATTCATGGTTGCATGCATGCAGTTCATCAACATAGTAGTACATTCAGTGGATGACATGAATGAAAGAGTCTACCTCCAATATGAGTTTTCGCAACTGGGAGTCGACCAGTACCTCGAAAAACTAAAAAATACTCCATCAGAAGAACTTCGAGTAAGATTAATTTCAATGTAAAAGTAGATATATATGTTACTTGGTTCATCAATTTCTAAATCAACTGTTTAGGTACAAATATCTGCTTACCTGGACAACGTATTCGATGTTGCGGCCTTAATGGATGATTCAGAAACTAAAAATGCTGCCCTAGAACGAGTAGGAGAATTAGAGGAAGAAAATTCACAAATGAAGGAAATGTATCAGAAATTGGAATCAGATAGTATGTCTAGAATGCTTGAAATGGAGCAGAGACTTAGGGAGGTAATCGAAGAAAGAGATTCGTTGCTAACAAAACATGAAGAAATAGCCGAAGAAGTGACAACGCTTCGTAGAGTAGTTAAACAGAAGGAGGAAGAAAAGAATTCAATGATGGCAAGACTGTCTCAGAACATTGGTAGCACAATTATCGGTGTAGAAACCACAGACTCCAATACAGCGAATGCAAACGTAAATACAGAGCCATTAATGAAAGCGTCTGTACAAGCACCACCTGTTCCTGCTCCACCTCCACCACCTCCTCCTCCTTTCGGACCTCCGGCTCCTGGTCCACCGCCTCCACCTCCCATGATGAACAGTTTTAATGCAAACAAGTCCAACATGACAATAAAGAAAGCATTGCAACCGAAATGCAAACTACCTACCTTAAACTGGACTGTCCTCAAGCCTAGAGAAGTGAAAGGGACTGTGTTTAACCAGCTTGATGATTCGAAGTATTACAACGTAATAAATTTCGATGAATTCGAACGAACTTTTCAGATAGGCTCTTCTGCAAGTAAGTAATTAGTTAACGAGTTATGAGAGAGAACTATTTGTAATTATTTTCTTGCTTTTTTAAGAGAAAAATGCTGACGATGTGGATTCTGAAGGAACACTCACCAGTTATCCCTCCAAAAGATTTAAGAAACCTGAAGCTGTTTCACTGCTTGAGCACACTAGACTTCGAAATATCGGTATGTCCACATTATATTAATTTTATCTTGCATAAATGAATCATTTGTACTTGCTTTAACTTTACAATTTGTTGGTTCAACTAGCTATTTCAAGACGAAAATTAGATTTACCCATTGATGTTGTTATTCGGTCCGTCAATGCGTTGGATTTGATAGTTCTTAAAATTGAGCAAGTTGAAGTTTTACAACGAATGGTTCCTACGGAGCAAGAAGCAAAACTCTATCGAGAATACACATTGGATCGAAAAAATACCGAGCTCCTAACAGAGGAAGACAAGTTTCTCCTTCAACTATCCAGAATCGAAAGGATATCAACAAAATTGGCTGTAATGGCTTACATAGCCAATTTTTCGGAAGTCGTCTCCGCTGTCCAGCCCCAAATCCATTCCGTCATCACAGCTTCCCGTGCTGTTCGTACTTCTGATAAATTCCATCAAGTATTAGAGATTATTCTCGCATTTGGTAATTACTTGAACGGTGCTAAAAGAGGACCCGCCTATGGCTTTAAAATCCAAGTAAGATTCAAATACTAGTAAAATACAAACAATAACATATGTGGATTATTCATAGTTTATGTGTCTTTATAACAGAGTCTGGAGTGTCTTACCGATACGAAATCTCTTGACAGAAGGCAGTGCTTGCTACATTATATTTCAGAAACCATCAATAGTAGATATCCTTCTCTGACAGGATTTATGAACGATCTGCAAATTGTTGAAAAAGCATCTGGAGTTTCACTCGAAAATGTTCTCAGTGATTTACATGACCTAGAAAAGGGAATGGAACTCACCAAAAAAGAATCTCAATTTTTGCAACAGAAAAATGAGCAAAACAATGTAATTTTTTAAAGCTGTATAAGGAAGTGAAAGAACGGTCAACAGTTTATTATAATTCTGTCTGTTTCGTTTGAGAATAGGTGATGAAGGATTTCTTAACCACCGCCGAGGAAAGACTGAATAAAATCAAGATTGAAAGCAAAACTGCTGTAAGCGATTTCGGAGACTGTGTAGAGTTTTATGGGGAAGAACGACAACAAACAGATACGAGTGGATTCTTCTCAGCAATTTTGAAGTTTATCCGAGCCTATAAACATGCTGAATCCGAGAACGAGCAAAGAAAAAGACTTTCAATTAGAAATCAGTCACCACCAGAAACGATGAACAAAGTCGCTGGCAAAAAGCAACAAGTATGTTTAATTTTTAAATTTCAAATGATGAATTCGTCAAATTTATTTGTGCTCGTCCCTTTTACGGGGAATAGTGTAGAACTATAATTACATGAAGACTTTTGTCTTGTTTCAGCCTTCCCAGGATGCTGTTATCAATGAACTCAAGCGTCGGCAAGTATCAGAAAGTAATAAAAAGCTTCAAGAAGTTTATCATGGCGCGTTGGAAGATATTCTATCGGATCTGAAGAATGAGCCGTACCGCAGAGCGGATGCCCTCAGGCGGAGCCAGAGGAGGAAAGTTAACGAACGTCTCTCAAGGAATTTCGATGATTTTGACGTTTAAACCCATGCCCAAGACGTTTAGGACAACTAAATGTTAATATTTCTAGCGTAACTGTGTTGGAACTAATTACTCACATGCACTATCGGCCTAGCGACAATTTAAAGGATATCAAGAAGCAATGAACGATGCATGTATGGCTACACAAGCTTTACTTGGTACTAATCTGTCGTCTGTTTATAATAGTCTGAATTAATGCCTTACGTGAAATCTAATTGATCTGAGTTTAAGATCTGTGCGAAACTTTTAAAATATTTAAATGCCTTCAAATGAAATTATATGTGCCTTGTTAAAACGTTAGCTTTCACTCACTTCACATTCACTTACATAAATCGTGACTAAATCTAAATGAAAGGAGCCTAAACATTCTCTGATTCTATGAATATTCTTAGCTTTTGCTGGTGACAATCGGTAGATTTACAAAGTTTCTTTGGAGATTCTTAGAAATTAAAGACTGAGAATGTATAAATTCGGAAATAAATTTTGCCTACAGTTACAGAACGTGACCTTACCAATGTTAAAATAGGTTAATGATATTCCGACCAATAATGTGCAAAGTCATACTCATGGCACGAACATTTTTTTAAAAATTTTGTATTACCTAATTAAATCTTATCTTCTGTCTACGAACTGTTAGTTTTGTAATGGTGAGTTGGGTCATCTCATGAAACCATAAATTGAGCCTTGTTATTCAAACTTGTCATTTACTCAAGAGTCCGCCTGTAAATTCCAATGCAAAGTATTAAATATTGAAGTAGTTACCTCAATTAAATATATCTTGTAGTAGCATAGAAGTAAAACTAGCCTAGCATTGCTGAATATACTCAATCATTTGTATTTTTGTTCTCGTATTTCGGGGGAATGTTCTTGCCTCCCTATGTATTGTATAAGAAAAGTACAATTACGGAAAGTATATATTGTTTTAATATTTTTACTCCACTGCTGTGTTATGTATAAATTATGAACCTTGTTTCATATATCAACTGTGCAATGCATACAATAATTTCAAGTTTAGTAAAGTTTGATTTAATCGATAAAACCTTTTTTTTATTCGCCATATAACTATATACATCAAAACATCAGTCATTCTTATCGCTCATATTTTCAATATTAAGCTAAGTTAACTTTAATGGATCCGTTTCCTGTATTTTGAATTAATTTCCTATCTCTTGAGTTATAGGTTACTAAAGTCAACCAGTGATTGGATTTAGAAAGAGCAGAGTTGAAGGGTTGTCTAAATAGAACTGATAAATTTTATTATGACACTTGAAGTATATTTTTATTACGGAAGATTGTCAGACTTAGACTTGTGGTTTAAGCTAGGAAAATACGCACGCTGCTTTCGTCTGATCCATAAAAGTCAAATCTATAGCATGGAAGTATATTTTCATAAGGATGTGGATGATGACATGTAAATTCGTATGAGCCAGAGGAGATAACTATTATCAGCATTTAAAGTTGGGGTTTATTTATTATCAGCAGCCCTTTCCCCTTATGCATGGGATTATAATGTTGATTATAGTGTTCCAGTTTCGTAAGGAGGATTGGAGTTGATTACTGGAGCAGGATCCATGCTTTACATACCAGCTTGATCAATGTGCCCTTGTCTCTTGGAAAACTGTCATTTAGATCAAAAGCAGATTGTGACTTCAGTCTATTCTCTGCTGTGCTATCATCCGAGTACTTGCTAACTAGAATCTCATATAGATAGAAATTATAACTGGTATATTATTTAATCATTCGCTTGAATTTTGACCGATAAAATGGTGGAGGCAGAAAAAAAACTAGAAAATGCAAATGTATCCAAGCTGAAAAAGGACAAAAAATCTTCCAAGTTCAATGGGTACCTAGATTTTCGAAATTACAACTTAACACGGCGTTTTGACGGAATGTATTTCAAATCTTCCTAGGGCGTTGAAAAAGAGTCAGAAAATTTTCGGAGTGGAATTCGCCCCATTAGACGTCCCCTGGGAAAGGAGAAAGCAAACTTTAGCAACTCTTACATGGGTGTCGATATTTTTTCTGGCCGGACCGGGTGGACCAATTATAATTTCCTATTTATTATTCTACACTAAATACTGGATAATAGCAGTCGCCTATTTGGCATGGATATATTATGACAGAGAGACCTGCTATAAAGGTGGAAGAAGGTGAGAGAAGTAAATAACGAGTGTCTTGAAAAGCAATTTATTCTGAAATGGTTTGACCTTGTTATGCATGTCAGGATTGACTGGGTGAGAAACTGGGCATTGTGGAGATATTACAGGAGCTACTTCCCAGTTAAGCTTGTAAAAACGGTAGATCTGGATCCGAAAAGGAATTATCTCTTTTGTTCCCACCCCCACGGGATTTTGTCGAGTGGGATGTTTTCCAGTTTTGGAACGGAAGCGGGGGAGATTTCCAAGGTTTTCCCTGGAATTAAGATGCACATTTTGACCCTCACGCTCAACTTCTTCCTTCCGTTTTACAGAGAGTTTTGCTTGGGGTTGGGTAAGTAAATATTCGAAATCCTCAATTAAAAATTAATTAAATGTGCCTATGAGATTAACAAAAAGTAAGTAAGCTTATTAAAACATATTATGAAACCGTTTTTTTTCTTGTAAATAGCAATGTGCTCTGCAAACAAAGAAAGCATGAATTACATTCTGAGTAATCCCAAGGGGGGCAATGGGGCAATCCTTGTACCCGGAGGAGCCTCAGAGTCCCTAGATTCCCACCCGGGCTCTTATATCGTCCAACTAACAAAACGGAAGGGGTTCATTAAAGTAGCTCTGCAAAATGGGTGTCATCTAGTCCCTATTTTCTGCTTCGGAGAGACAGATATATATGACCAGGTGGATAACCCTGAAGGCTCCCGTGTCCGAAGAGTTCAGGACAAGATGATGCGGATACTTAGCTTCGCACCGGCTCTTTTCACCGGTATCAAAATTAACAATATTCAAATTTAAAAATTGTCGAATGCATTTAAATGTCTTTTCAACAACATACCCAGTACTACCATACTTTTAAAACGGCTCAAGTTATTATACGACGTATATTTTTAACAGGAAGAGGCGTATTCAATTATACAGTTGGACTATTACCCAGGCGTCATCCAATATTTGTCGTTGGTAAGTTAAGTGTTTTCAGCCATCGAAATTCTTGCTAAAAATCTTCCTGTCATGAAGTCCTGTTCAGAATGAATTTATTAATTATGTTAATTGATATCATAGTTGGAGCTCCTATCGAGTTGACGAAAACAGAACATCCCACACAAGAGCAGATCGACACCCTTCATGATAAATATATCAAAACCTTGACTAACATTTTCGAAACTTACAAGGAGAAGTTTGCAGACCCTGGTACAGAATTAAAAATTGTGTAGAATCCTCAAATGTGATGTACTTATACTCTAATGCAATCTCTGATCTTATTGTCTTACCGTATTAGACTGATATGGCCTTAAACTTATCTGAATATAAATGTTCTACCTCACATGCAATAATAATTGAACTCATTTCACTGCATTTCTATCGACCCATGAGCATATCGTCTGCAAACCGGGGTCTCCTAGGGAGTTTCGTGTTTGTGAAATGATTCTGCAGACAAGTTTTTTTTGCACAATAAATTCATGCAAAAGGATGAGATGAGACTGTTGTATAATGCAAATGCAATCTACTCTAATTACACTGCAGTATTGGCAAAATCTCCTGAATAGCCAGTAAGAAGTATCCAGGAAACCGGTGGTAACTGCTGGAGAAAGGGACTTGTCTCTCCCCACGGACTTTCCCTCGGCATGAGAGAAAGTTCACTTTGGTGAGTTTTCATGCACAGAATTGCCATCTCCTTTGCACGGGTGAAAGCGCGGGCTTCAAACACTCGACACTTTCTCGCCTCTCCAGTTCTCCACCACAACACACAAGACCACATTTTATTTAATCGTACGTACTACACCCACACTTCCGATCCAGGTCGACGATTTCGACAAGTTTCAAATCTTTTCACCCTCTCGTCCTTGTCTGGGCTGAGGAACACGGAACGAAGCATATCTACTGCAATACGCAACCTAAATACTGACTAACCTACTTTTGAAACTTGGAAAAGGATTATAAATTCTCAGTGAAGGAACATTCACGTATCACAGCCCGCAGTATTTCTAAATTATTTCCCCTCTAAAGCCAATAAATACATAGGAATCTCCATTTCTTTTGGTGACTCAAAGTCTGCAGCAATAACTATTCAAATTTTCCAGAGAGGATGACGAAATTTCTTTAATTGAAAAACAAAAGTGTAAAAAGGACCTCCGAAGAACATAGAGGACAACACTACAAGAAGTATAATTTGAAATTCGACACACCGGAAGGAAGATATAATATTCAATGCACAAATTTCGAAACCTCTTGAACATAAAACTCTTCCAGCAGTCCCCCTTCCCACTCTCAAGACTCCAGCTCCAGCAGCAGTGGCTGCCCCTTGAGCGATCCCTGTCCCTCTCCTGCCCTTCCCTTGTCGAGGATGATAGTAAGAGTAAGAGCGATTCCAACGGCAGGCCACCCCCTGCGGGGGGAAATGGGGACATTTCTTCAACCTCTACTGACTACAATACAATTTCTGACATCCTGAATGTGACCACAAGGGCGAGGGAACAGGGGCAGGTGGAGGACAAGAGAGCTGAGAACGATAGGAATCCCGAAGCTTCGAACGCACAAAATGGGGAGAAAACGGACAATAAAAATATCAATCCTGGACCGGTGCTTCATTATGGGAGTGGACCTGGAGGCTCCACTCGGTCCGGAGTCATCCTGGGGATTGAGACTTCATGTGATGACACTGGGGTTGCTGTTGTTAATACTGATAAGCAGATCCTTGGAGAGGCCCTTAACTCTCAATTGCAAATCCACCTCCAGTAAGATACTGTATAATTTAAAAATCGTATCGATATTGATTATAAATTACCGGATGAGGCTTATGTACATATTTGGTTTTGCAGTCATGGTGGAATCATACCTCCGGTGGCGAAGCACTTACATGAGCAGCATATTTTGCGGATTATAAAAGAGGCGATGGAAAAAGCTAAAGTGACTGTACATGATCTCGATGCTATTGCCACGACTGTTAAACCGGGACTTTCGCTGTCTTTGGCAGTCGGGATGAGACGCGGAAAGGAGCTTTGCCTTCAAGGAAATAAGCCTTTTATACCGATTCATCATATGAAAGCTCACGCCCTGACCTGCAGAATGCTTCAAGATGTTGAATTCCCTTATTTGGTTTTGCTTATCTCTGGTGGACATTGCCTTCTTGCAATCGCCAAGTCCATTGATCACTTTGAACTTCTAGGAACAACAATTGATGATGCCCCTGGGGAAGCATTTGATAAGGTATGAATAGAGAATATTTTATCTTAATCATAGTATAAAATATAAAACAATTGTATTGGACATAAATCTATTAAAAGTGCTTTTGTTTTGAAGACTGCTCGGAGATTGAAGCTCCATAATTTGCCAGAAAGTTCATCACTGTCGGGTGGGGCTGCTATTGAGTTTTATGCTACGAAAGGGAATCCTGAAGCCTTTAAGTTTCCAACACCCATGTATAAGTATCGAGACTGCAATTGGTCATTTGCGGGTTTGAAATTCATTGCATTGAGGCACATTTTACGGGAAGAACGGGCTCATGGTATTTAGATTTATTTGAGAGTATTGTTCAATCAAACTTTATAATGGGTATATGGTTTATATTATTATATTAATTCATAGGTTGTGATGGGCCTGATGTGATACCCTCGCATGCTGATCTGTGCGCCAGTTTCCAGTATTCCGTGGTTGCCCACTTGTGCAAAAAAATTCAGAGGGGAATGATATACGTGGAAACAAAGAATCTCATTCCAGAAAGCAATAGAGTTCTCGTAAGATCAGTTGATCTGAAAACAAATTAGAATTATAGTTCTTACAGATTCATTCATATTGAATATTTCTTCAGGTGGTATCAGGGGGTGTAGCCTGTAATGATTTCGTAAAGCGAGGCTTAGAAATTGTCTGTGAAGAGATGAACTACAAGTTACTGTGCCCTGAGAAGAAACTTTGCACAGACAATGGTGTTATGATTGCTTGGAATGGAGTTGAGAAATGGAAAGCTGGCTTAGATATCATCCCTCATACGGAACTGGATAGCATCGACATTGAACCTAAGTATGTATATACTGGAAATAAAAGTGAATTTGTAGAATTTAATAAAAATTGATATTTTCTATTTCATAATTCTAGGAGTCCGATGGGTACAAGTGTTCAAGATGAAATACGTCAAATGAACATCAAATGCAAACGAATCAAAATGACTCAGCTATTTCAAGCGCAGCCTGAAAAATTGATAGTCCCGTCAAAGTCTGTTTCTTCAGAAATCTGAAAAGGAATGTTTCTTTTGTGTACACTGATTTATGTATAGTAAGAGTAAGATTGAGCACTACTAAAATAGATACGAATTTTCCTAGTTTTTTCTCTCACAGAGTTGGTCACAAAAATCAGAGTATGAAGACTTGAAAAGTTTCTTGTAACAGTTGTAACGTACATAGTCAGGTAGCTTCTTGGCACTCAATCAATCCAAGATGATAATTCTAGCAAGTACCATTTTTGATAGCTAGCGGAAAACAGTGTTGATCTAGTCATTTTTACTGCACTTTTACCAGATTTTCAATCAATATTAAAGGGACTGAAGCCGTGTGTCGCATTTATTATTGTTCCATCCAGGCCGTTGGGTTTCCTTGTTTAGTGACCTTCTGTGGAAACATTCTATGCTATAAGGTGTTAGAGCCAAATATAAATGGAGATTTCTCAATAGCTTATCTACTGAGCTAGGGTAAGAGGTTCTGAAACCTTGTGGTCGCTAGTAATAATAAAAAAATACATCTTCATGTGATCTCATGATAATATCTTTGTAGGAAATGGTAGCAGAACATTTTTGAAGTACATGTAGACCAGCGATAACTGACAAGTTGTTCTGTTTTATGTTGTGATCAGTATTTCTTGTACTTATGCTTGAATGGAAAATTTATTGGGAATATTTTGTTGTTTATCAGCCTAAAATAAGCATAGGCCTGTCGTACTTATGGTAGTGTTGATCACTTTTAATATAGCGTGTGAATGGCAAGATCTTGAGCTAAATTTTTAAGAGTTGGTTGGTCTAATGGTTGTAAAATAATTCCAGTTCCTGTCTATCTTAAATTAAAAGCCAGAGTATATGTAGCATCAATTGTGATGGTAATGCAACTTTGCCCGGTCTCGAATAATATCGATGTTCCCAGCCTCGAGAGCCCCTTTGAGAGTAATGATGAAAATGCTATATGGTCGTAAACAATAACCAGTGACAATAATAACTTTTAGTGTACGTATTCTCATGTCCAGTCTTTAAAGGGATCGACGATCCTTATTATCCTATAAATGTTTTTCTGATCGTCAAACATTCCCTTTAAAATCCGATCTGTAGTAGCTATAAGACATAATCTAGTATTAGTAGCATATTGATGTTTACTATTTTATTGCGCCGTAAGCCGATAATTCCTCAAGATTTGCTGGGCCGGGACGTGTGGGTGTGTGCAATTGAAGGCGATGAATAATTTCGATCTGCCTTCATCTGTAGTTTACTGAGAAAAAAAACGAGTAGCTAATAGTAGTCAAACTTGTGTAGAGCAATTTCAACCTTCAACTAAATCTGAATGTCTAAATCTGAACTTGAAAAACTATTAACGTTTAGAGTTTAGAGGAAATCCAAAATGTCTTCTAGAGAAATTCGTATGCTGGAGCATATTCTAGTCCTCCCTTTAGATTCTAAATTCCAAATGGATGAAAAGTTTCATTCCTTTAGTCTTTTAGAAACTATTGACCTAAACTGCATGACGAATTCGATTGGATAATAATATTTATAAAATGCAACAATAAAATATCCGGACGTGTTTAATTCTGAAAAGATTTCCAAAAATGACAAACATCACCGGCACCCATGTCACATATATCTTTACACATTTAAAAACTAAACTACATCTTCTTCCCCTTGTTGACTTTCCCTTTGGCTTTGCCCTTGCCCTTCTTGGCATTGACCGGCTTGGTGATCTTGCCCCCTGCAGTTCCACTAGTCGTTTCAGGCATCACATCGTTAGAAGGGAGGACGTGCATAGTCTTCCCGTCAAATACGGCCTTCTCCCTTACAGAAGTCTCGTTGAACTCGTTGATGTGCTTGGTCACGGCGGACCTCAATACATCCGTCGATTTCCTTGGTAGTGCGGGTCGATCTATAGAAAAATGATTGAATATAATTTTCAATTTTTAAACTCAGTAGTTTATTTTATAATAGTATTCTACTTACTACGCTTCTGTAGGTCTTTGGCTTTCGAAATGGTCTTAGTCTTGATTTTTGCCCCCACGGGGATCCTGGCCTTAACCTTTATTTTTCCTTGAGGCATCTTGATTCTGGTCCCTTGTGATTGTCTTTCAAGATTTGATTAGGTTAGGCTAGATTTGAAAGCTTCGTGATAGTTGATTGATTATTTAAAATATAGTTTAAAATATTGTTAAATATTGATCTCAAAAAAAGCACGTTGTGGAAGAGTCTGTGCTATTTAATTGCGCTCAAAGGAGGGGAAATAAAAAGCAGTGTGGATGAATTTGCCTCTATTTTCTCTGTTTGTTTCGCCTTGCCCCTGAAATACGCTCATGTCTGTCTCTACATGGTCTCTACTTTGTCTAGGTTCTCTCTGCAACTGTGAGCAACCTGCAGCACAATCAATAGTTGGTCGAGTCGTGGTGGTTCGGAAGTCTGAAAAAATACGCTTCCTCCAAAAACAGTTGATTTGAGAGTTTGGGCTCTAAGCTCTAATGCTCTATTGTTCTAGAACTTCTAGCTCAGTGACTCTGTTCAATACCCTCAGAGAGTAGAATCGTACATGGATGATTAGCGATATAGGCCACGTTTTCCGAAAGTTCGGATCCTCCCCGAGAAATGACTCCGAACTCAGAACGGTACTATTGTGCCATGCCAGGAGGAAGGAAGGCCGGAGTACGCCAAAATACATGGGCTGGAACCATAGAACTATAAGCTGGAACATGGGAGGAATACAGAAGTAGAGTCAAGTGTTTGAGGAGATTCTATCTAAATAATGCAAATGTGTGGACATTCTAACTTATGAAAAAACACGATGCGGTGTGGAGTAGGTAATTCTAAAACCGAATTTGACCCACAAGCCTAGAAATCGTTGTGAAGAAGCCCGGGCATTTATGCTTACAACATGAATACGTAGCGACAAATCTAACTTGACGAAAGTATTCATGAAAAATATGCCTTGATGTAATGGTTTTACTCGTTCAGCTTGACGATTTAACGGCGTTGAAACTTAAATTAATTAATCTATCCTTTATAAATCAAAAATGATTAAAACAGCCTGAAATATCGATTCATTGCTTTCATTGCATAAGCAATACACTCGACACTTTGAGTGTGAAAGCTGCAGCTGTGGTGTACCGTACATACATGTATCTACAGAATAAAACTGTCAATACTGTTAATAGAATTTAGTGTAACAAATATTTGTCCGACAAAAGAGAGAGTTTTGCTTTGTATAACATTAGAGGGTCAAAAATAAGCTAAGAAAGTTAGTCATAGCAGTAGGATCTTCGTGTTTTAAATACATGTTGACTATCCATATGGAAAAAGAATCCAAATCAACGAATCTATAGAAATTAAGGCGAAAAATTGACAAAGATGTTCGAAATTATAACCCAAAACCAATCAATTTTAAATGAACTGATCTCAAATGAATATGTTTCTACTAACTTTAGGTAAAATTCTATAATGAGAGGTTATTGATTTTTTATATTTTGTTATCGAATCCGGGAGAGAGAAAAGTTTGTCTTGAGTTTTTTTTAAAATTCTTCCATTGGATTCAAAAACCAATGGGCAATCTCATCAAGACTGGATCAACGGGTGAGGAAGCTTTAGCTGAATTATGAAAAAACTACGGATCAGGATTATGAGGAACCAGTTACTATTTTCAAAAGTCGAGGTGAGACAGCTTGTTTCATAAGCAAACAACAAGCCTGTCAAACGAATCCAACATAAGATTAGCTGATTATTATGCACTCGGGAGTGAAATGCCGTAAGTGTTTGGTGTTGAGGAACCCCAGGACGAGGTTATTGAGCTTCGTTACCTTGCACTCTTTTAGGTTACCTTGATTCAATGTCCTCAAGTGAGGGGCAGTCACAGTATCAATGTTAAACAATCGGGTTTTGACTCTGCCATTCGTTCACTGCACTCGAATATCTAATATCAGTCAAGTTCAGAGGTCAAAAACCTATTTCCTAGAGCTTCAAAATTTGTAGGGGGATTCATATGAGGAAATGTGAGATGTAGGATGCTAAAGTAGTTGCAGTCTTGGAGAATTGGAGTTTGAAATTCCAGTTTGCAGTACCAATATGCAGTTTATGTCTATGCAAATTTTGGTCTGTGTATATGTAGTGTATGTATGTAGATATGAGTTCAGGATTGTCATCTTAATGTATGCTGTATGAGGTAACAGATTTCACAGTGGAAGTTGGTGCGTGTGTAATTCAATCAATTACAGGTAGGAAAGTATTGTCTGAGATAAGATGTGCAATTGATCAACATACCTGTGGGATTTTTACATTCGACTCTTCCATCTTCTTCTTCCATAAGTCTTATAGATTTAAGGAAGCTTTATTGGGACTCTACCAAACTCTTTAAGTTTCAAAAGAGATGTATAAATTAGTGTCTGTTATTCATTTTTTATAACTGATTAAGGTTTTCGAAAAAAGTTAACAACATTGAAAATTATAATCTTCTAAATGATAATAGCAAGGAGAAAAATGTGTGGAAATTTTGAAGTTGAGGTATTGAAAAACGAGCAACTTTTTGAATCAGGAAATGTAAAGGACTTATACAAAAGGATGGTGATAGCAGTTATAGTAAACGCTTTTATTTTTTACAGGTCACATGGCATGTATATAATTTAGAATTGAATTAATTTTTATGAAAATTAGAGGAGTTTGGTACAGTTATTTTAAAAACAAATAATATTGACCTGTTTATATCAAACTGCTTATAATTACATTTAATAACTGAATACTTTTAGACATTAAGTCTTATCTATGCTTAATTTAAATAAACATAAAAAACAAAAACGTTCAAATCACATCAATTAAGAGTCTCAGCATCGGACTTTGTGCTTGAAAGAACTATGAGCATGTCGGTACATGCTACGCAAGACATGTTTTGCATGTCAATAATTGGTATGGACTATGGACGTCTACATTCCTGGAAACTTTGCAGCCAAGAAGGCGCAACAATAACACTTACTTAATATACGTACTTAATATACGACGATAGCTCAGCAGTCAGCAGATATAAACTGAAGGGAAATTTTTAAGCATATGCAGAGTGCGATGATACTCTCAAGGTAGGTTGATTTTTTCCCTATCCTTTTGTAATGAGTCATAACTTTCATAGGAATGGGTTGCTAAAAACACAATAGTAGTAATTAAGTCCACGTCAGTATGCATTGGTGGGAGAGCCAAAAGATAAATCTTTCCAAGAGGATCAACGAAAGGAATTGCCTAATAGGATGACCATCTGACTATATCCCATGGATTTATAAACACAGATCCACTTGAACAAATTATCATTGATTGATTCAAGTATAATTTTAGAAGCCCACAACATGGCACTCCATAGTAGTTGAGAATTTTGAATCCCCAACCTGATAATCTGTTGACAAGTCGATGCATAAAAATATCTCGATAGCTGCTAAGACTTGATACGGTTACGTTATTATTACTTATTACAGCGAGTGTTCCATGCATGCAAATATGAGGCCCTATACAATTCTACGAACTGTTTATGCAGATAGTTTGAGTTGACGACGGTGGATTTGATATGATAACTTTGTTCATAAAAATACCCATAGTATGCCATTCAAATGAAGCCAAAAACTAAGAGGGCTCTCGTCATCTTTTTAAATGGGCGATTCATTAAAATTGAAAGCTAAATTTCCACACACAGCCCTAAAGGGTGAAGAAGGATACAGGAAGGTCATTTAGATTAATCTATTAATCTCCCTCTGCCTTGACTTCCCCCAATAGGTTATCTGAACTTGTTTTAGAAACCAGGCATCGTAAGTCTTCAAAGATACCAACTCATATGCTAAACTAACCCTTTTACAAATTATTTAAATCGTCAAAAGCTATGCATACGACACTATCCTCTTCTTCTTCTATCCTCGACTATCTACTGCAGCTGACAGCTGTTGATCTCAACTAATTTAATTTTAAACTCAACGTTTTAAAATGCTTTAATCAATTTCTACGTTTATGTGGGTTACTAGTCATAGTGGCCGTTTCCAACAGTTTCCGTCCTCCTTTTCCAGCCCCACCGGAACTGGGTCCTCAACGAGGTTATCAGTATTTGAATAAGATGGAATGTAAACAATTCTTCAGAAAATATGTGCTGGCGAATAAAAAAAATAAAAATGATTTAGTCCCGCAATGTTTTATTTTTGAAGTGCTAATAAGGTTTGCTCAAGATTTTCTTGGAAATGAAAAGTACGCAAGCTGATTTCAGCCTGAGGGAATGCATAGAGAATACAAACCATTACAAGTCTAAAGCATATATGTGTCTTCTTCAATTCTCATAAAACTCACAGCATTTCATATAAAGGTAGATACGGGTCTTGTTTTCATCTTCAGATACTACTCAGAAGTTAACAAGAAGAGTCTCTGGCTCTGTTCAAAGTTATTAGTTGAGTTTTATAAGTTTTGCTGTGGTGTGTTCATATTTACCATCGTTACACAATGAGAGCACTCAAAAGTCAAGGGCTACGGCGGAGTGTCCCCTTATTAATATTTATAGGACTCACATGTGTTTCAGCCGCCCCTAATAGTCTTGGACCTAAGGTTGCAAGTGGAGAGCAAGTTTTTGTAATTACCACAGACTCATCTCTTTCAAATGATGAGGGAGACTCAAGCACAACAAATGTCGGAGACGTAGGATCTGCAGAATCGTGGGAGATTGATAATGATATTCATGATGAGAGGGCAAGAATGCCTGAAGCCAGTCCTTCCGGTCCAGATTTATCAAAGGTTTCCAGAATTTAAAAAAAAATCATTCTCCGAGTTTGGAAAGAGCTGCAATTTTTTTACATGTGTTATTTTACTAGTTGGTGAAGCCAGAGATTTACTCATTCCGGGTTGAATCTGACATCAAGTACCGGTACTGTCGAACTGATGTCACATCCAGGGTGGCCAATAGGGATCTTAAAAGATCTCAAGAGGTTACATTCACCATCGTTCTGCCCGAAACGGCCTTCATTTCTAAGTTTACCATGTAAGTTGTTGATATTTTCAAAGATGGGATTGTATGTAAGCTATAAGGATTTTAAGACTGACTAAGTTTCAAAGAGAGGTGGTGGGGAGATACCTGGACTGCTATATTTTTTTAAAACCTAATGTGTTAATGGGATGATGTTCTATTTACTTTAAAGGGAAATCGATGGGAAACCCTATGAAGCTTACGTAAAACCAAAAGATGAAGCCAAGAGGGTTTACAACCAGGCACAAAGTCAAGGCCAAAGTGCTGGCCTTGTTGAATTAAGGTGAGAAAAATGCCTTGGTTTTCTTTTCCCTTTTTTAGGTGAAGGTGAAGTTTAAGGGATGACGATTTTGTTTTTTTACATTTGGGAGATCATGTTTGATTGTATAATGTTGGGCTGGGAAATTCTGAGTCGTCGAACTTAACATGGTTTCAAAAGCCAAAATATATATGAAAATAATACAGAAATCATTTTTATTATAATTGATTATCCTAATGGCTTGGGCACGAATCGATCTGCATGTACGAAGTCACGATCTACAAGCGCCAGGAAGACTTGGTACTTCTGCTAAAATCTGTAATAAATTTTAACATCTTCTCTGAACTATGATTTGTGGATAATCAAGTTTTTTACTTTAATGTTCTTAAGTGTCAAAATATTATCGTGTGTAGATGAAAAGTGCAATTTCAGGAAATAAATAAATAAAATTCCTTTTCTGAGACTTCCTCCTGAGTCGGGGGCTGTTACGTCTCAAAGGGACCTTATTCATTCAAGTACCCCAAGTTTTATTCTTGGGGAATTTCTTTATCCCGGTAAACCGTGGTGGAATGAGGAAAGGCCCATATGGTCTGTGGTATCTTATTCAAGCTACGTGAGATAGGGAAACCATTTAGACTATCGACATTATGTAAATCCGAAGATTCTAGCCTGATAGTCCAGTTGGACGAAAACCTATCTTTACCACTGTGTTGTCAGTCGTGTATTTCAATTTATAATAAACTTTTGACTAATTCGGATCCAGACGGGATATGAACCCTAGAGGGATAGCCAAGTATTGAATGACTTGACCACTCCACCAGGAAGACCAGTTCTGTTTGAAATAGAACTTTTCCTAGTATGATGTAAGGAAATGGCTGTAAATCTTGTATTTCTACCACAAGTACTAGGAAAATATTTTGCGGCTTTCAAAATGCAATTTTTTATTGACATTTTTATTTCCAATGCAATGAGATTTTTGAATTTTACACCAATTATGGATTCCGAGAGACTTTAAAAGATGAATCTGAAATGCAGATAAGTTTTATAGATTTCAGAGAGGAAAAGGAATATTAGAGACTTTCAGAATTCCCAATACGACAAAATTCCACCGCTAACATCCATTGATGATAATTGTACACTGTCGAGAACAAAAAAGTTTCAAATGGCTAATTAATGTTATCATTTTCTAGTACAAGAAATTCAAACATTTTCAACGTGAATGTAAACATCAAACCTCAGTCTAAAGTTACGTTCAATTTGACGTACGAGGAACTTTTAACTAGAAGATTGGGTCGGTATGAGCAATCCATTAATATCAATCCAGAACAGGTTGGTTTATTTTGTTGCTAATTTTGATATCTAAGCCAAACCTATAGCTAATTATTATCTATCTCACACATCACAGGTCTCGTCTGTAAAAGATTTCCAAATTGTAGTCAATATCGAAGAATCTCAAAATATCACATACTTGAGAGTTCCAGATCTTCGCAACGATGTGGAAGCTCAAGAAGACACGGAAGGAAGTATGTAATCGTATGAAAGAGTTGAAAAGATATTTTCAGATTTTTTATAGATTTTTTTCGAAATTTCAGACAACAAAGACGCAGTGATAGAACGAGTGTCTGGAAACAAAGCTAAAATTACATGGTCTCCTTCTGTAAAAGATCAAGAAGGATTGTCCAAGCAAGGAGAAGGGAGAAAATTCACAGTTCAGTATGACATTAATCGAGAATCCAACTCTGGAGAAGTTTTGGTAGGGTCCCTTTTTAACTTAATAAACCAGTTAACAGTTTTGTGTCAATGTTTACAGCTGAAATTGAATTTCTTTAATTGGTTTAGGTCATGGAAGGATACTTTGTCCATTTCTTTGCTCCAGAGAACTTGAAACCTTTGCGTAAGCATGTTGTTTTTATTCTGGACATCTCTGGAAGTATGTGGGGAAAGAAACTGGAACAAATGAAACTTTCCCAGAAACAAATATTAGATGACTTGTCAGCAGAGGACTTCTTTAACATAATTACCTTCTCCAGTGATGTCTTCGTAAGATTGATTTAGTAAATACTGTTAATTCATAAATGTCCAGAATAATCTGAATAATTATGTTCTATAATATTTGTTTACGTTCATAGCTTTGGTCACCAAACGATCCCCTCTCAATAGGCCGAGAAAGCCAATGGATGTCACCTCCATTCCATGGTGAAACCACCCCAAGTCCAACTGGCAACTCTGACCTTAAAAAACAACCATTCCCAGCCACCAAGGAAAATGTCGAAAAGGCCAAAGCATTCATCGACTCTCTTGTAGCCAACGGTGGAACGAATATCCACGACTCTATCATAACCGCCCTCAACCTCACCTCATCAATCAAAGACGATCGAGATGGGATCGTGAGAAAAGGGGAGGAAGACAGTATTACAATCACATACGAACCTTTGCCAACAGCCATTCCCATTGAAGATGCCACGACACTTTCCCCAGAAACTGAAGCTGTGACCTCGACATTATCTTCAAATGCAGTGATTTCTCGCATGTCCGGGAAAAATCTTTTGCCCCCAAATGTGGAATCCCTCATAATTTTCCTCACTGATGGAGAGCCAACGGTAGGAGTGACAGATCCACCCTACATTCAGCAACTCATTCAGGCAGCAAATCGAAACCTGACCATCCCAATCTTTTCACTAGGATTTGGAGAAGGAGCTGACTTCCCTTTCCTTCGAAAACTTTCCCTTCAAAATTTCGGCTTTGGTCGAAAGATTTATGAAGCGTCGGACGCAGCATTGCAGCTTAAGGGATTTTACAATGAGATAGCCTCTCCTCTGCTTTCCAACGTTGTCTTCAACTACACGTCCCCCGAGTACAATATCACGGATGTTACCATCACCAAGTTCCCAACCGTTTTCGGGGGGACGGAGATCGCTGTAGCGGGAAGGATAACGCCCATAGACCCAGAAGCAGAAGAATTTACCACAGAACAGCCAACGGAAGAAACTACGGTTGGGGCCACGGAATCTCCTCTTGTGATCGAAGCAGATGCACCAATCAAAGGCAATGTTGATAAATCAGCCCTTGTAGTGGCAGACAAGCCGTACCTTGATGTGTCAATTGTTGGATCTGGCCGTGAAGGGATAATTGATTTCGACGCACCAACAATATTCTGTCGACCAATTCCATGGGGCATTCCATCGATGATTCCATACCCTCCGCGACCGACACCTCCGCCTTCTCCTGAAGATCAATTCTTAGAAAGGCACTGGGCTTACCTGACCATTAAGCAACTGATAGAGAAGGATTTGGTCCAAGGAGACTCTTCCAATGAGATTACGGATGCCGAAACTTCAAATACCATTGAACCTGTCGTGTCAGAGGACCATGCTTCTAATTCCACCACCAAGAATGCTACATTGACCAAGGAAACGCCGAAACAACAAGCACTACGTCTTGCCTTGAAGGTACACATTTATAAATATTCATATCCAGGCCTCTTTAAAAAAAATGATTTTGACTGCCCCAACTAATTCATATCCATTTGATGCAATAATTTTAGTATGGCTTTGTCACCTCCTTGACCTCATTAGTAGTAGTAAAACCGAATAGTAGCGACGTAACTGACGCTGTCTCGACGGATGCCAAACCAGAATTCGCAGACAGTCTCTCGGGTAAGTTTCAATAAGTTGCCCAACCCATAAAAATACATTTAATAGCTAGTTGAATGAAACTTTTAAAACTTAAGGGAATGATACGAAATAATTTGCTTTGCTTTTAAAAAATTCTAGCACCACAAAGCATGAGCCATTTTGCTATTGCAATGCCAGCTATGACCAAGTTTCTTTTAAGTGCCGTCTCAAATCGAATAGGTGGGCCCCAATCACTTGCATTCCAGTCACAAATACGCCCAAATAACTGGAAGCCCCAAAAAGTACAGTACAACAGATATCCTGCTCAAGACCCCAGTTTAATAAGTTCCTTCCTCCTGCCTCAACGATTATCACAAAATCATCGCCCAACACCCGTCCAACACATTTATCAGACAACATCTCTACCTTATTCCCAACCCCCCCATAGTTTCCTTCTCTCGGAACCTTTGGAAATGGAAGGAGAAGAACTTGACAGCTTTCAGCCTTCTGTTGGTAGTGTCGAAACCACAACGACAACCCCATCCTTAACGTTGGATGATCTTACGTGGTTCGATAAAAACATGAAGGGTGTGCGTTTCAACAATACAGTCTACCAAGTGTCTTTGAAAAATGTAATCTTAATGGTTCTTTAGTGATCAACCCGATGAATGTGGACATAAGTAAAATGTGTTTTTTTATTGGTCTAGGATGATTTGTTTGACAGCTACAACTGTACGATCAAGCCAAAGGGTGAAAACGGACAGTGTGTTCCTTTAAAGGACTGTGTTCTCTCTGTATTTGCAGAAAGTCTGAACGTCTTCCGAGATTCATATTTTTGCCCGATTACTTCAAGGTTTGTAATACATTTTTAAATTCTTCTATCTGTAAGGGGTTGATCGAAAATATAATGCATTTCGTCTATATTCTACAGAGCCGAAGTTGGTACGAGTTTTATCGGCACTTGTTGTCCTAGGGGAAGTCGCGACATTGACTTTGATCTGCCTTAATCACCGATCATATAGGGTTACCTCATTTCAGTCGAGTCGACTGAGATTTTGGTCTTATGATCATTGACGACAAAGAAAATTTAATACACTGATAATTGATTGTTTTTACCTGTACAACGCTGATCTACTTGAATGATATACAAAAATATTGAATAAATGATTATAATAGTAAAAAATTGTATATATTTCTTTATAATACTTAAATAAAAGTATAGAGTAGTCTGAAATTATCCAGAGGTGATGACAGGGGAGAATAAATGTCATGTCAGATAAAGCGAACATTGAACATGATTAGAGAGAGAGACTTTAATATTTGTGCCCAGTCTGTCTGATGAGGTTCCATTCCCCGCTTTCTCAGAAACAGTTCAGGCTGAGCAAAGGGCAAATGTCATTCCGCTATACACTACTGCACTATATAGAGGGTAAAAAAAATCCTAAACACTGCAGTATGGATTGAAAATCAGGTTGAAAAATAAATATATAGAGTAAACAAGCCCAGTGTTCCATACCGTGATCAAAGGGTCTTAAAGGTCTTCTAGTAGTATTAGCGAGGCTTGGGGGATTATAAATATAATTATTACTAGGCTCATTAAAATAATATCTGGCTGAAGGAGCCTTATGAGGAAGGCTTTATGTGAATTAAGGAGGTCTTATTTCCAAATATTTCCGTAAATTCGACATGATTGTGCAATGATTGAAGAGATGCTTGAGTAGTCAGTCTCTCTAGACACAAGCTCTTGAAGAGTATAAATAATCTACAGGATTTCAGCATTGCCTCTGTATGATTATTATGATTATCATTGCACTCTACTCCTTCCTGGCATCCTCCGTCCATGATCTTTGACTTATAGCCTCTCGGGCCAAAATATAATTACGTACATCTCTGATGGAGGATCCTCACTGAAAGTGTGCCAAGTATTCATCCTCTCCAAGGGAAATGCTCAGCTGCAAAAATTAAAGAGCCATGTGTCTAGGTGTGACTACTACACACGGGAGAACTGGGATCACCTCTCGGTAATAGTAATAGTCTATAGGGATTCGCGGAGCCGGGCTCGGAAAACTTAAATTTTTAAATGTTTCACAATCCACCTCCACCATTAATTATTTATACCCGGGACTTCTCAGCTCTTGGGCAATCCCCTCGCTAAGGGATCTCTTTGAGAGAAAGTTTAAAAAAATCCACATAGAATTTAATCCCCTGAACACGTTTTTGTTCGTGTTTCCAGACAACTTTTTTATACCCGTGTAGTAACACTTTCCTTTGGGCTCTTGGTATTGGTACATTGTGAAAAGCTGCAGAGTTGGTGCAATAATAATGTAGGTACGTTTCCTCCTCTCTATTTTCTTTTTAGACAGATTAAAAAGCATTCCCATCCCTTTGACCTAATGCAAATGTAGGGGCTATAGGATATAGCACCAGCTCCTTTGTTGGAGCTCAACAATAATAATAGCCCTGGCACAATGGATTATAATTTCCATACTCCGAGCTACTCTACTCCTCCAGATTCGAGATCGATATTATTTTCAACGTGTTTCCTTCTATTTTCTACCACTGCAAGTAATACATTTTCTATCTCCAAAATCCTCTCTCTCTCTCTCCGAGTTCAACTAGCTTCTCAACAGCACCAGACTTTCATACTTCCATAGGTATATAAACACTTACATAGGAATACATAGAAATATCCAAGCAACTTTGAGAGAAGATGGAGGAAGCCATTTGGATTATGCTCTTTTATATCAGGCTCAGATTGTGTGTCTCCATTCCCTTCAGTGGAGAGTAGGACTGAAGCCAAGCCAGTTTGGAAGACCTCAATTCTCAATGCAGTGTTCAGTACAAGGGAAAGGCTTGGGGAAAGCGGGACACGAGCTTAGAATATCACGAAACTAAACCTTTCTAATGGAGAAAGGTAGCAGTAGTGGGTATCCCTCTCTCACCATGTCGCTCTTAAACAGTGTGGACAATATAGAAAGGAGCTAGAGTCCCTCGTAGATAGACATATGAAAAAAGTGGCTGTGGTGATAAGCCGGAGATTCGGTGTATAGAGAGTATACGGGCATTTGAGGGGGTTCCGTATAGTATTACATGTTTGCGAAGGGTGTATTGATCCGTTTGTAGGTTAGTTCAACTGGGAGAGGCCGGCCAGGCCACCACCAGCAACACTTCTGCCGTTTCCCTGCTCCAAGCCCAACTGATGAAGTCTGAAAGGAGAGGGAGAAAGCTGAGGATATACATAATGAAGACAACGTGCCTGTTCACCTCTTGAGCTCTCTTTAAAAGTAAGTTGCATTTCTTGTCTCGAGTAATTCAGGAGGTTGACAGCAGTGGTTAGTGGTGGATTAATACTATTATTACCAACTGGAGTCATTTTTTTCTTCTTCTGTTTTTGACAGACGTACACCCACGGGCTCGGTTCCTTATGCCCCATGCAGACCCAATGTATTCTGCTCAGCTTTCTCCACTTAGATTGAGGAGTTGAGGACGCCTGACAAGGCTTCTATTACTTGTATAGTATTGCTCAGGCAGCTGGTGCTGGCTCCAAGTTCTTGACTCGACTTTTAAAATAAAAATCGTTTATTGCTTAGTCTCGACAGTGGCTTGAAGTTGAAGGACGTGGATTACTGGGATAGATTCATGAGGACGAGGAAGAAGCTTTGAAAGGTTTAGATTGGATTTGTGAGTGGTGTTGAGTGAGGACTTAGCGAGTGTGGAGGTATTTGTCTATGTCGATGAGTGAGGGGATTGCAACGGTCTGGCACAACTCCTCGAGTGTTCCATCATCCCAATCGTTTGTAAATATATTTGAATCTCAATGCAATAATCAGTTGAGCCTGGGGAGTTTGGCCGAATCGTCAACAGAGATGAATTTACAAATGCAAGCTTTAGAGAAAGTTGGGGAAAATATCTTTCTCCTCGCGGGGGCAGTTTCGGGTCTGGCAATCTTAGTCTCCTACTACCTCTTCCATGTGTCACAGGTAGCTATGTTTGTAATTATTAGTACAAGTTAGTAATTAAGTGTTAGCTTTTATTAAAAATTCGGAAGAAAAGGATGGAAATGGGATTTATTTGAATGTACAGGAGCCCCGAGTTCACACGAGCAATAATATACTTCGTAAATTCTTAGAAGATCATGTAAAAACGTTAAAAGAGAAATACTACCCCACGTCCTTCTTCTGGGATGGGCGGATCCAGTCTGTCATGGGCTTACGCCTCAGACTTTCACCGGCTTTCAAATTGTCTTACAAGAGAGAAATATTCCAACTCAAGGATGGTGGCCAGGTTGGAATCGACTTCCTCGAACCCCTGGAGAATAATGACAACGGGTGAGTTCAGTTGTATTAATTACATTTGGAATTGATTTCACCAAGCTTGGGAGCCTCATTATAAATAATTGTTGAACAAATCCAGGCCCAGCCTTAAAGTACTGATACTTCCCGGTCTAACCAGCTCATCTCAAACATCATATGTCAAAAGTTTGGCAATGGCATGTCAGAAATCTGGTGCAACAGTGATTATCCTGAACAACCGTGGTCTAGGCGGTGTCCCCATTAAGGTCAGAGGCACTCACAAGAGATACTAAATCAATTTTTATGGCTTTTCCTAGCGGTATTGTGAATATACAAATAGCCCTCTCTCTCTTTGTAGACACCGAGGCTTTACTCTGCGTCGAATTGCGAGGACCTTGCGGAAGTCGTCGTCTACCTCAAGGCTAAATATAATGGGGAAAAGATGATGGCTATAGGAACTTCTATGGGAGGGTGGGGAGAAAATATGCAGATTTTTTTTAGCCTATTTGGTTTACTTGCTAATATTTTTGAACTAAACATTTGGTAATTGGTCCCAATGCTAGGATGGTATTCTGTAACTACATGATAAATCATCAGCAGGAAGCTAAAGAAAATTTTGTCTGTGCCATGGTCATCTCGATTTGCTGGGACGTTGTGAACGGAGTCAAGAGTCTGGAGAAGCCATTCATAAATCATTATGTTATCAACTACGGCCTGACTCAAAATTTGAAATTCCTATCGAATATGTACGAAAAGATTTTAATCTAAAAAATCTTTTCTTTAATGACACGAATTTATAAAAATTATTGAAGGTATCGCCAAGAGCTGGAGGTTCGGGATTGCTGGGACTTTAATAAAATTCTCCGGAGCACAAATCTGAGAGAATTTGATTCGTACTTTACGGCCCCCCAATTTGGATTCCAAACTGTGATGGATTACTACCGATCTGCAAATATCGTTGGGGATACTCACAAGTTCACCATCCCAGTTTTTGGGCTGAGTGCTGAAGATGACCCTATGCAACCACTGGAGTGTAAGTTCAGATTAATATATTATTAAAAACTAGCTTAGTTATTACTTTAAAAATCTGTTCCACACTCAAGGCCTACCGATAAAACAATCTGAGTCGGACGGATCGAACCTAGCTATGATTGTAACCGTCCGCGGAGGTCACCTTGGATTCTTAGAAGGCCTACCCCTCAGAAAGCCGTTTCACTTCATGGAACGAGTGGTTACTGAATTCGTCTCTGCCGTTCGATTTCACGGCGATCAATTGACGGATAAAAACGGATCCATCGTTGATATAGGCACCCAAGCATGATCGCATCGGCTATGATTTATCATCGAACCAAAAGGCTACAGTCCCAACCGGAATTAGCTCAGCAACTCCAACTTTTACCACTAAGTATAAAATATTTACAAAAAAAACCTCACCTGAATCAACCACACAGCTCACTATTCCCATTCTCAAATATCCTCATCAAATTCTGTTGTTTTTCTCAGTCATTGTTTAAAGGTTTAAAAACAAGGATCCTTTTATGATTGTGCTCCTAAAAGATAGGCCAGTAGGCTCCTCTCTCCATCTGCCTTAATTCAAAAGGCCATAGCCATGTATTGTATAATGAATGTGTGAATGGTGTGAATGCTTGTGTATCTGAGTATGTGTACTGTTGGGCGATGCTATAATATGTACAAGAACTTTTGTGATACGAATCTATTATTCGCGTGTATAATGGGTGCGACTGTATAGAGAGATGGGGGGACACACGAGCCAGTATGTTTAGTAATAACTTAGTGATAAGCCCTATAGAGTCCAAGCTTTGGACATCTAGGACAACATGACAGGAAGGACCTTTTGTCCTCATCATCATCAGGATAATAATGGTCTTTAGATTTAACTCCTTCAACAGTCATTTCACCGATCCTAAAAAAATCACTAACTTTTAGCCATTTTTAGACTAAGATAATATGATGATGATACCATTCATGTTCTTTATTTCCAAAGTGTTTTAATAAATTATAATTTTTATCAAACCTACATAGCAAATAGTGGAATAATCTATGAGGATCCCTTTAACTTGGTCACGGACATTTGAAGCATAATAAATTATTCAATCCCTCGAGCATTCCACAATTTACAGTCATAAGAAGTCAAAACTGAAAAGTGGAACAAAACCTTTTGCCCTCTCTCTGGGGAAATCATTGGATTGAACAAAAGAAAATGGATCCTTCTAGTTTTAATCCATAATATTATTCACAATCGATTGTTCAAATACGATTCTTGTAATTTTTTTCCCTTGTTAACTTCCATCTAAAGTCCTACCTGAGCATGTTTACTCTCTGGTATGTAAACTAATTTATAGGTCGTTCCTCCCTAAACACACATGTAAATACCAGTATCATCCAAAATATTAATATTTACACAGTTAACATGAAAACGACTAATGGACACTACGGAGCCATTAGCCTAGTCAATTTCAAATTAGCAAGTCTAATAACTCAAGCAAAGGCTGCACCTGCAGTAAATCGATTAATCATGTCAAAGCTCCACTCTGGCTGATCGTATGGAACCATATATCCTGCATTTCGAATCAGCAAGTGTGTCAAACTATCCTGAACTTTGACATAAACATTGACTTAAACTATGCCGTTTCATTCCTCGGAAATGGGAGTTGGAAATTGCTTCCTAGAATTGAAAGAAGCAGGCAGTTTCTATTATCTATCATATGGTGAAAGCAAACTATGAATTACATGATATCACAAAGATTCTCAAGCTTAAAAAGTTCTGAAAGTTATTTGAGATGATCTTAAGTTTTTATCGGGAAACTTTCTTTTAAACGTGATAGGTTGTAAAAAAAGTTTTAATTGGACATTCGTATTTTTAATTTACTTAGTGCTTCTTAAAGCCTTATTTACGGTTTAAAAAATATCTATTCCTTCAAAACTGTGGACGCTTTAAATTTTATGAAGAAACAAAAGTTTAATTCATTGATTTTAGAGAGCTTTTAATATTTTATTATCATTTCATCTAGTAATAAAAAATGTCATTCCGTAACTCGTAACACAAGATATTAGAAGAAGAAATTAATATTCAAAATATATAAAAGCAATCGCATTAAATATAAACCTACTATTTCTTGTGGCCACCATCACACACTTTAAACTCGGGGTGATTTGGATTTTGCTGGTTTGCTTTGTTGTCCAGATCCGATTTGGTTCCAGTCCCCTTATATCCGGCTGCGTGTCCGGGTCCAGTGGACTCGTGGTTAGGATTGAGTTGATTCACTCGGTTTTGTTCTACTTTCTTGTCCATCTTTTCTGTAAAAAAATTTCGAAAATTTATCTACCAATTTAAAAACTAGAACTATCAATTAATTCCACACATACCTTACTGCGGTATTATGAAGAGTTTTGTTTTCAGCAATCTTCTCAATCGGATGATCTTCTATTGAATTCTTTTTAGCTTCTGATGCTTTCTGGACTGCAGAAGCCGGTCTTTTATATTCCATCGAAATAAGAAAATTGACTCATCTTTTGTTAGTTTCAAGTTTCAATATATAGCAGGGGCTAAGATATGAAATTAAACCGTACTGACATTGACTACAATATCACATTGTTTAGAAAGAGACTTATCACGTTCTGGGCATCTGATTTCAAGCAATGACACAGCTGCAAAATCTTCCGAGTTACTTTATAAAAACCAAAGTAATTACATTAGTGCATCAATCTACATATATATGTCAGATGGGAAGAAAAATGTGTTTACAAAATATCGGGACAACCCTGTTTGGTCAGTTTTATTGTGCATAAAAAATCTCCTATTTGTTTGTACACATGGTTGGAAATAACAACTTCTTCAAAATTTACGAAAGAGGTCCCGTTTGTTGTTGATGTGATAATTTCCTCCATTGGACATTTGAAATACTTGTAATTTTTTTGAAGTTACGACTTGGGTCAGTTCAATTTAATACTTCAAAAAATTTCTGCAGAGAAATCCTCAAGAAGTGATCTTGAATGAAAAAAATAGCTCACAAGTCACAACTATTAAACTGACCCTAAAAATTACCCGGACCTTTGACCAGCGACTATGCAAATAATTGGACTAACCTTAAAAAAGTACTAAGGGAAAAGGGACTCTAAATTTTGATAGTATTTCGTTAATCCATATAATTTTTGCACTATCAAACTCAGTTTTAGCTATCCTGGAAACAGACAGTCAGACAGACATACAATTGGGATAAAATAAGCTCAAGATTGATATGTTATTTGAAATTACTCTCACACTTTGAGCAAACAACACATCGGAGGATGACTAATTTGTTATGACATTGCGAATCAAGTTCCAGATTTCCAAAGGCATTGGTGGATACGAAAGCTGTTTCAAATAAAAACTTGTCAATACAATTGAAATTGCATGTTTAAATATTATTGGCTCATGCTTACTGGGTATGTAGTTAGGTTTACATAATAAGGTATGAAACTCGTTTAAAAAATGCCAAATGAATACGAACTACGAAGTCCACATCAGATTTTTTCAATGAAAACTTTCTAGCATTCTTTAAATCATGCATCACAACTGTAATTAATTATTACAACCCCAATAACTTTTAAATCCATCATATATCCTCTTACTTACATTTTATTGTTATAAGAATCCCTAATTTACACACATTGCATCATATTCCTTAGCACAATTAACTTAATAATCAATTAAATCTGTAATTGGCTTCGCTAGTGTAATGAGAATGTATGTAGGGCTAACAACAGAAAGCTGAGTACACTTTTAATTAGGAAAACTACGAGCATTACTTTTTATTTTCACAAAATAAAAGCTAATGAATAAATGTCATACCAAGTGTTTCATTTATTTCCCCTCCAGACGAATTAACAAATGTAATTACTCAAGCAAAGGGCTTTCCTGCAGTGAATCGATTGATCATATCAAAACTCCACTTTGGCTGATCGTACGGCACCATATGTCCTGCATTTCGAATCAGCAAGTATGTCAAATTATCCTGAACTTTGACATAGCCTGCCACTTCCCCACCAACTCTCCATATTTTCCTGTCCGCATCTTTCCAAGCTTCAGAACCATGCCAGCCCAGTTTCTCCAGGAAATTCACTGTCAGGATATTCGCCACGATGATGTCCAATTGCCCACTGTAAATCAAGACTGAGTAGTTCTCTTTGGCATCCAAGATGTCAACGATAAGCGGTGCAACGGATCGGTACATGTCATCTTTCAAATAGTTTTCAACTGCCGTTCCCTCGTCGTACGTTTTATTCCCGACATGAAGAGATCGACGGACGGAGGCTTGTTGGACGAATTTGCTATAGTAATTCATATCTGAGGGGTTCGACGCGATCAGAAAATTAAAGTAGAAATCAAGGCCGGTACAGTTTTTAAAATAGGAGGCGTGTCCTACAAGATCCCCGTCCATTAACTCATCAATTGTCTGTATTATAAAAAATGTTTTAATTTGCTTGTTGTTTAGGATTAAAAATGCATTAGGTTTTATATAGTATATTTGACAAACCTCAAAAGCCTTGGTGTACTGCTTGGTTCTAATAAAGTTTCGAGTACGTTCTTCTTCCTGTTGGAAATGCTGCTTTTGTTGGAGATCAAGTAATCCGACGTTGAAAAGATATTCTCCGTAGTTCATCATATTTTCTGGGTCTGAGAATCCATCTCCAATAGCCATTCCTTTGAGATTTATTCGAATTTCAGGGTTGTTCTGGTTTTCCTCATGGATTTTGTGACTTATGGCTGGAACATATTTACCTGGAATGAAAATAAATTTCCAGTTCCATTCTTGTGTTCATATCATTACCACGAATAGAATCTGATTTAAAGCAGGATTCAGGACCCGAATTTCGGATCGTATCTCAGTAGTCTAAATTAGCAATGTTATCATAAAATACCGGCATAGGACTCTCCAGTAGCGTAGAATTCCTGTTTTTGATATTCAGGGAAAAGTGTGAAAAACTGTATCAAAGTATTGTAGAGATCTTTTGAGACATCATCTTCTGAACGGGCATAACCAGCTAAATCGTCTGTAAAGCTGAAACCTTCGTCGGAAATTAAAATTTGTCAAAACCGTTGTTTAATTTCTGTAATAAATGAATACAAATCGTGTAAATAAGCCTCACCCGTCCCGACCGGATTATCAAGGTAAAGTACACTGTGCGTCAGAGACCAGGAGGTGCTTCTAAATTGGATCTCATTATTCGCATCAATGATGAAGGGCCCATTCTCAACAAATAGGCCAAATAGACTAGACCCGCCTGGACCTCCTTGTAACCATAATGTGACAGGTGCGGTTTCCGAATTGAACTTAAAGGCAATGTTAATGATTTATTTGAGTAGATTTTGGTACCTTACAATAAGTCTCCAAAATTTACCTGTGCTGGGAAAAACCAGAAGAACATGTTTGAATTGCATGTCTCATTGACAGTAAAGTATCCACTGTAACTGACTACAGTTGTCAGATTTGTCACACGGGACAAATTTTGAGCCTCTTCAATCTTTCCAGCTTTGAGCAATGGGGTCAAAATCAACGGGTCACCAACATCCTCGAGATTATTTATCGAAACTTTTATAGGTTTCGGATAAATACTTTTATGAGAGAATCCAGAAGCATCCCTTCCTTGAAGTAGAAGGAAACAGACGCAGATCGAAATACTATAGAGCATCATTTCGAATAGTTTCTTACCAAACACTGCCCAACTGAATTAACTAAATCCACCCTTTTATCATAAAAGTTTATCAGACTGTATGTTTTCGTTGAAATAGCTGATGGTTATAAGAATTTAGAGTTGTTGGAGGGGCATTGATAGTCAGACATTTATCGTTCATGTCTTCATAAATAGAAAAACATCCTTTTAGGCCAACCGAGGGTCATGCAATAAATTAGTCGTGCAAGGCTATCTTCCTCACAATTTGTTATCACTAATTTTTTATATAAAGAACAGCTTCATGATGGGCTACAGTGGTCACGTGAGCTTTAATCTATTTATCGTTATAATTAATCATTTAATAGTTCAAAAATATTTAAATAATACGACTTACGAGAGTATAATTGACTGTTCTGGAAACATTCAAAAATGTTATGTTGCATATTAAAATACTTGAGGATAAATTAAATCAACGGGTTCTGTAATGCAGGACTCTCATTTTATTCGGCAAAATAAATCTGCTTAAATGCAGATGTTATTTGTGCATTTTATTTAGAAGGTTTAAATGGCTCGTGTGTATGTTTTAATGTCGTTAGACTTCATATGTGATTGCTTGAATTGTGTTCAATTGCATTTGGATGTTTAGGAATTTATCAACATTGTAGATTTCAATTAATTAAACAAAATTCTAATTAAAAGTGTGCCAACCATCTAAATTTTTTTCAAACTGAGTTTAAATTAGTTCAGGCGACAGTTTATAAATTGCTTTATGCTCTCAATTTGTTATAATTTATTTTTTGTAAGACTTGCTGCTATTTAATTTAATTAAACAAAGATCAGCTTCACGTTGGGTTCTCGTGGTCATGTAAGCTTTCATTTCTTCGTCCCTATAATTACACAAGGAATAGTTCAGAAATATTTGAACAAGAATATTAAAGACTGACTGGAAATATTTTAAAAAAATATCAAGTTGCACATGCAACGGTGAGATCATGGGAGCCTACAAGGCACGATTCTCGCTTGTACAAAATTAATATATTAATACATCTGATTCAGAACAATCAAAATCATTTAAAAAAATTGCAAACCGTAAAATGTATTCTTAGTTTAGCATTTGGCTTTGGCTTTACCTTTAGATTCTTACGTAGGTAATTCTGATATTTTAGTATACAGAAAAGAGAACATAACTAAGTAATAAGAGAAACTTATTACTTAGTTATGTGAGATTAAAGTTAAAAATTAAGTCATGGCTAACTACTGGATTCTGTAAGTACGAACATTTTGAGATCTCAAAAGATGTAAAATAGGAGTGTGAAGACTAAGTTGGTTTAGGATACATTGATATATCTACAATAATAATGATATATTCTACATAAAATTCTATGTATGATTGCCACATCACCTGAGTTAAATATTACTTTTGTTCCTCGTCTAATCTTATTATTACATAAGTATTACTTCGGTAGCATTTATTCCAGCTGAGTTCTTCATTATCGTCTATCATCTAACCTTTGTAAACCCAATTTCATGGAACGTAAAAAAAATATTGTATTGTATGCACATTGAAGTATTGTAACCACTAAACAGTTTTTGTATAAAATAGGAATGTGTTAATACTAATATTGGAGATTAATTATGCCTCTCCGATGTTTCCCTCAGCCAGACCAACAATTTTACGTTCCATTTCTTTGATAACCATGTCGTATTGAGTGTAAGCGCCGGTTGACAAGAGGTCGTTTCTCTTTTGGGTAAGTCGAGTAATTTCCTCTTCTTTAGAAGCCTGAGATTCAGAAGGTCGCTTTTTGTTCGACATTTCCTTAGATGGACCCTTAGGACTTTTGGTCTTCGCGGTGTCTTGAAGAACGCGTATAGTTTGAGATAAGTCTGCAACCGCTTTTCGTTCCTTTTTCATTTCTTTGTGTTCCTTGCTGGCAAATATCTGCAATCTGTGAGAGAACCATTAAAAACTAATCAAAACTACATGTGCACATCAAGGAATAAGTACCTCAGATTTTCATTCTCATCTTTAAGTTGCTTATCTCGTTCTTCTTGAAGCCGAGCAAGCTTATGACAGAGGGTTTGGGACTGCTTCTTGTATTGTTCCCGCGATCTTTCTGTTTCCATTCCTTGCTTTTTTAGAAGTTTATTCTATTTGAAAAAAATATGATTTTAAAATCCTGTAATTTAATCAATTTTAAAGTTCGTTATAAAATAGTTTACCTCCTGTTCCAATAATTTCATTTTCTCAGATAAACGAAAATCTGGCCTTTCATGGCTCTCGGCTGTTAGTCTTCGGATAAAATCTTCTTTCTCTTCAAGTTTTTTCTCTAAGATCACGATTTTACCTTTAAACTTTTCTAATTCAGCCTCGTACTCCGCATTCCGACGCTGTAATGACGATACCTAATGATAAAATAACGAAGTCCTTTAACCGGTTAATAACATTTTCGAACGGTTCGAGACACAATTAAGAAACTGTTAACATCGTACAAACCTCAATGTGATATTCTTCTTGTAATCTACGAACACTTAACTTAGTATTTTCTAAAGTGTTAGTCTGATCAAACGTTAATTTCTGTGCTGCATTAGCCACCTTTAATAAACAGTACCATAGCATTTTTACGGAGAAAGGTTATTTAAACATGTTTAATGGTTTAAAAAATTATCAAAGGCTTACATCCTGTTCTCTTAGCTTTAATTGATCCTCACGGTCAGTTATGCGGCGCGTTTGCTGGATTAGCTCTCTGTCCTTCTTTTTCAACTCGTTCAACTTCTCGTGCAAAACTATTTCTCTGTCCTTGTCCCGTTTTGCGACTTCTACTGCTACTATTCGGAGATAATCTCTTTCTTTCTGTTCTTTCTACGATCAAAATAGAGATTATAATTAATTAATTAATTTTAATTTAGTCAATATTCTCAAGATATAATTTTTTACAAATTCAAATACAATTCTTAAAGTCAACGACACATTAAAAATATCTAGTTCTTGTTTCAATGTTTACTGGTTTTTTTTTGGCTATTCAAATCCATACCATTTAAATTATTTAAAAGTTACCTGCTGGCAGTAGATTTGCTCTTGTTCCATCTTCCAGACAGCAAGGTCTTCTACAGTCCGAAATACTAATTGTGGATCAATCGGTCGAACTGTCTTAGTGTCTATAAAATATTATGCAGGATTGTCAATGTTATAGAATTCATCATTCATGTAATATACTACTGGATTTGTAACCTTTTTTCACATCTCTCATGAGTGGGTTATCAACCTCATCCGTTTCATCTGAGTGCCGAAAGCTTTTCGGTTGCCGTTGTCGTATAGGCGACTTTGTGGCATTGATTGAAGTAAACTTAACAAAGTAGTGAAGAACCCCAACTTTGATGTTTTTGTCGGATTTTAGAATTTCTACCGATCCTTTCACAGTTCGTGATCCGTTTTTTTCCTGTTGAAATCAAACATCCCCAAACAAAAATTAAACATGAGAAACTCCTTTGCATAAATATGCTTTGAATACTGTAATAAACAATGATATATCTCACATTCTGTAATAGCGCACTCCCAATAGGAATCAAACTGAACCCAAAGGTTGGCTCCATGAACTTTTTGGTGTATTTTCGAAACTCAATTGTCATCGGTTCATTTACAAGCTTCTCAGAAAACTTCTGAATCGACACCTTCGTGGTTGAAATTCCATCATCCAAAGTCATGCATCGGTAGTTGGGTTTTTTATGGACCTCTGAAGAAAGCTTCCCTGTGCAAATGACCGGTTCATCAACGACTCCCAGAAGTGGATGTGCATAACTTAAGACCACTTTATCCTGTGGAGATTGGGTTTTCAGCCAGAATTTGGTCAATCCAATAGTGACTTGAAACTCTCCAGGAGGAGGAATCATGGACTTGAAGTTTTCTTTGTCGGAAGATTCAGAAGTAGAGGATACAAATTGATCTTGAAAGCTATAATGTTCTTTTTCAGGAGAACTCAAAGAATCGATAGTTTCTGACTTGCTTCGGTTAGACGTGTTAGAAGAGCTAGATGCACTGGAAGATTCATGGCTTAATTCATGCCTACTCGTGCTTCTTGGCGTTGTGTCTTTGCTATGTCCTTTTCCTGATTCAGATTCCTTAGAGCCATGTTCATGTAAATCTTCTTTAAAACTATCGATCTTGCTAAAATACGATTCAAGATTTTCCTGCGGATTAGCAGTTATCTTACGATTGCATGACACATCTATCTGTTTCTCTGGCGTTTTTTTCTTTTCGTCGATCACAAGCTGTCTTATTCCTTCTGTCACATCATTAATGACGGGATTCTTATCTACTATAGACTTATTATCTTCTGTTTCCAAGTGTAGCTTATCTCCAACATGCCCAAGGTAGGGGCTGCTGCTACTAATATTCGGAGTAGGTTGAAGAACGCTGGGTTGGGACGATTTCCAACTAGAAAAAAATTCTGGCACTGCATCCATTTGAAAGACGACACGAACTTCCGGTTTATTGTTTTGACCAACGACCCTTGGATATCCCCATTCTGATACTATTTCCAACACCGATTTTAGCTCAACAACATCTGGTTTAGCTAACTCATTAAGTTCTGCGAAACTGACCCCCATAACTTCCTCATTCATTAATTCATTGTCATGTGACAGTTGGAAACGAACCACATGGAACTCAATTGCTGTTGCTTGAAGGTATTGGTAGAACATTGCACCATTAGCTCGTATGCGAGCTGTGGCTTTATCTCCAATGAATGTTCTCCGGCTATTATCGTCTTCTTGGGACAGAATGAAAGGATCAGATTTTATTTCACATCCATATGCTTTGTACTTAATTTGCCACACGTAATCGTCGTTTGAAGCATTTTTAGGGCTACGGCCGTTCCAAAGCTGTAAAAAGTCAAGTATTTTGAAAAATACAAAACATTTACAAAAAACCTCAAAAGCTATTAAACTGTACATATGACCTACCAACTGAAGAAAGCTTGCAGAGATTATAGTGATGTTAAGAATATACAAATCATCCTTTTCAGAGGGACTGCCAAGCACAAAGCACCCATCTTCTTCATTAATTTTCCATGAAAAAATGTCACCTGCCTACAAAAATTCAAAATTAGTTTCATTTCATAATTAAATTACTCAATTCGATAAACATTTGTTGAAACTTTAGAATACAAACGTACAATTTTTTCATGTATAACCTCTGCTCTCGACGCAGATTCGCCGAAGTGCACAGAAAGTTTCTTTCCTATTCCAACGCCTGCTTTATTATCTATTGTTGGTGGCTCGTTTTTCGTTTTACGTACCACACCAGGATTAGGATTATCCATTATTTGCTGTGACTGAGATCGCTCTTCTGAATGCAACTGCATCTGAAGTTTTGGTTGGTAGTCTTTCCACTGATCCTTCGTTCCAAGCAATGGATATGTCGACTAAAATCACATGGTAATAAATCGCAGTATAATAGTAACAGAGTATTACATTAAGACACTGTTAGAGTTATAAGTTTATATACTGATTAACTGGCTTTAAGTTGAGAGGAATACGCTGTTCGAAGGGAAGTATGAAGTATTTTAAATTCTTGTCTAATGTCAATGCCCCTAAATTTGAATGTGCTGAGTTTGTGTAATTAATTAATAATTAGTTAGTACGTTATTCTATTTATTATGCCCGTCACATTTCGACATCTAATATTCCCAGAATGGGTCTAGTTCACGTTATAAACCGATGAGTTTACTAACCTTAGATCACTTAACATATGATAACACAACCAAAACCAGCTTACCGCTTTCAAAGGGTCGACTTCTCCAATTGCTGACAAAGGGAAAGCATCTTTCACATAGAGAACAGCATATCCAATTTCAGTTGGATTCTTAGACTCACTACTTAACAATAGACATCGTACTTTAACCGTCTCTTTGTTAGTTCGAATTCTGAAATTCAAATTATGTCATTAGTTTCACTTATTAAACATACAAAAAATATGCAACATTGCGAGGATATTCAGAGTTTAACGTTCTAAATTCCACATAATTATAGCAATTAATAATGAAGGGTACACTTACTCCCTTAACTCTTTCGGAGTAAATTGCCAAGCTAGCTGGGAGTTGAAGACAGGTTCAGAATTGCTTGACACAATAGTAATGACTCCAGACTCCAACGTTTGACCATAACATTTGGCCTCAATCTGACACTTTAAGCCAGTGGGGTTTTTACAAACGAAGTTCTCTCCTGAAGAAAAAAAATTAACATAAAATACAACTACAAAAGACCTAGTACATTGTATTTAATAAACTAATGCTCAATTGCTCCTATAGTTAAACTAATTCAAGTATAACAATTCATGAATGCTTTACTTTGTCTTCAAAAACATCAACAAGATACATTTCATGAATCTTACCTTTGAAGATAGAGAGGACCAAAGATATCTTCTCAGCTTGATCCCGGTTCGTCATGGTGTTTCCAAAAATTCTATACCACGAATACCACGATTTGTATCAAGTATTATCTGTGAATGATTATTCGAGAAAATTAATTCATTTCTTAAACAGTACAATTTTTTAAGTACTCCCTCACCTCTCTGCGCTACGTGTATTTTACCTTTCCGCTGTATTCAGTTGCATAATTTTTTAAACTTCAACTTTTTGTAATAGACCATAGCAGTGAGGTTTGAGGCTCAACTAAGTATTGGGAGTCCAGAGATAGAGCAATTTTAAGCGAGCTTGGGCACAGTTCATCGATTTAAGCTACCAACAAACTCCCGTCAAATTTGTCCAATGCATGGTGAAACGTAAATGAAATGTATAATTCTAGTTCTACATATGACATGCTATCTATCACCTTTAGGCTAGTACTAATCAACTTCGATGATACTAGAAAGTAAACTTGAAAAAGATCTCACCATCAGCTTGTCGATGTTATTAATGAGTTAGTGGTCACCGTGGTCAGGTCAGGCTCAGCCAGTGCACCGAAGATGCACCAACGATGCAGGATACAGTAACTTTGAGCGCGATCGCTATGAATTGATCCACTGGCTTCAATGAAATCCTTTTAACTAAATTACAAGATATCTTTTAGTATAGTGAATGAGTCCATGTAGATCAGATGAGCGATTAGTCGCACCAAGATGTCAGAGTGGCAGACGATATTCATCCCGTCACCACACGCACACGAGGCCAGTAACGTTTATACGATGTTTATATTAATACCTCGAATTTTAAAAGAGATTCTACCATGTTATAATATAATTAAAACTTACAATTATCCGCAGAGTTGAATGAACAATGTGAGCGTGTATTTTACAGGAATTTTACGAATTTCGAAAGTCAAATAATCAATTAATTGTTGAAGCAGCGATTCCGTACAATTTCTTGTGTCTTGTGTGAGATTCACCGGCCAAAATATTTTCCTTCCTCTTGTTTACTGCAAGGAAAAGTGATTTTAGCGCCAACATTTGGCAAAGGCGGGAATTAAAATTGATTCAAATATTCATTTTTCCATTTCCTCATTCGTGAACTAAATAAACTAAATTGTTCCATATTTTTTGTGGATTTTAAAGTTTTTTGGTTTTAATTTTAATTTCCATTGATGCCTAAAACTGCCACCAATTGTAAATCATTGTGGACATTAAAATGAAAAAAAATGGTAAAAAGAAAAAGGAAAGGTTACCTTCTCCACCTCGACGACGTCCACGCGAGAAGTCAAATTCTCCACGAAAGAAAAGGGTTGAAGAGAGCCCTTCTTCTTCATCGAACCGAAAACGGGGGAAAAAAGAGTCAAGTCGATCCGCATCACCTAAGAAAACTAGAACTAGTCCTCGTCGATTGTCTGTTACTACGAAAACAGGTGCTGAGACGCTTAGATCTGAATCTGTTCCTTCTTCTGGGGACGCAATACAAAAACAATCATCTTCAACCTTTCAATCATTTCGTATCCCAAAATTAAAGACCGTGGGAAAGGAACTGCTATCTGATGCAGGAAAAGCAACCCAAAGGCAAAATCTGATCAACCCGGAAATGCCACCTACGGAAGCTCTTCTCCGTGGTCGTAAGCGTAACTCTGAAGGAGGACGATCATCTACCAATTTTTGTACTAATTCAGAAAGTAATCAAAAGAATGTCAAGATTACTTATTGTCATCCTACGAGCACTGATAAGCCAACAGTGGAACGTCAGTCCAACCCCAGTGGCAGTGGCGTTGTTGAGAAATCCCGGAAATCAGAGCCCCTTAAAGTCAAGCGTCGACTTGGTAGCTTATCGGATTCAGTGGTTTCTATTCCATCGGAGTCAACGTCCAAATCCCACTTTGTGTTTCTGAATGATAAAGAGCCTATGAAAAATAAGGAGATCGAGATTGGAAAGTTTGTAACGCTCAATTCATCGATAGTATTCCCCGATTTACCTGATTATGCAGATTCAGAAGGAGAGGAAATAATGGAGTGGGAAAATCCTGTAAGTTTTACTTTCCGAATTTTTAAAGTACCAATCTGAATTTTATGGCTTTACGAATGAACATGTTTAAGTTGAATATGTGAAATTTTTCCCAGGTGCCTCAAATCCTTAAGCTAGTTCAACAAGCTTCCAACTTGTCTGAAAATTATGATAATCCGTCGTCACCGATTCAAACTCATTGCCTAAACAGTAGTTTTATCGATGTGGAAGAGATGGATATGGATGTGGACCCCGATCCAACTGAGCAGCTTGTTATAGTACCTGACACAAATATTTGGATTGGTAAGCCTTTAGTGATTAACTTTTTTGAAAAATTTATTTAATGCTACTTACACAAGTTTCTAACATTTTTAGGTAACATGAACTTGATAAAGCGTTTGTTAGATGAAAAGTTCCCAAGAGTCTCGGAGCCAACTATTATTATACCATGGATGGTACTGCAGGAGTTAGATGTGTCCTTGCACAAAACAAATGTCGACAAGGATAAATCTAGAAAACCGGTGAATTTCATATATTCCCTTCTATCGAGTAAGCATCCTCGAGTGAAAGGTCAAAGAGCATCGGATGCAGCAATATCTAAGCTGAAATTTGATGAAATAGTTCCGGATGACTCTATTCTAGGCTGTGTCTTTCAAATGCAAAAGAACAATAATATAGTAGTAAGTTTTAAGTTTCCTTTCTACTATAAAAATAGTCCAATGTTTTTAACGTAACCTTCCTCACTCAATTATAAATATTTCTTTCATTTAAGATTTTCCTGACAAATGATCGAAACTTGCTCAACAAGGCGTTGGTTAATGGTGTAATAGCCAGTGATAGTAATTCTGTCTTCACACGGATAAATGAGATTTTATCAAACACTTTACCTGGTGCTGGTTTAGCACAATCTTCTTCGAAAAACTCAATAACTGCGGATTCTACATCCGAAGTAAACTTCAAAGTAGAATCAAAGAGAAAGTCAGACAATAATAATAATTATTTAATAATAATTAGTTTTACCATCTGCGTAATTCAATAAGATTGTTGGTGCTACTTCGTTTAGCAATCCATTTAGTGTGGAATTTGATGATGACCCCATGACAGGTTCAGGCGGCCCACCATTGACCAAGATCCCAACGATTAGTCAACGGTTCTCTTCTTGTTCTGGAATCGAATCAGTCGAAATATTTGAAGCCATTCGTCTTGCTTTTTCATGTGTATGTTCTGGAAGACAATTGATTGATTGTTGCATACTTCCTGAATTGTGAATAACTTTTAACAATTGTATGTAACAGGTAATTCGTTGGAAAATGGTAGAAGATTATGGATTGGGAAGTTGGGAGTTTGGCTTGAAAATCAAGCCCCCGTGGAGTTTAAAAACATCAATTACATGCATTCTTTTGCATTGGCTTGCCAACTTTTCTTTTGTCTTTTCCCGAAGAGGAGATGTCCATTTCAAAAAGCTAGCCGGGCTAGTAGAAGATTACAAATCTGCCCCACATTCCAAACGAGCAGCTATTGAAAATTCCGTCGTCGACACTGCTTTAGGAATTTTCAACCTGTGTTCTGACCAAGCCTTAATGAATGAAGCTCCGGTGCTTCAATGTCGACAGTTGCTTTTGGTAAATTGAAAATACTTGTATATGTATAGCTAAATAGATTTTTTTTAATGAATTCATTGCATTGTTTCTGACCTAGAGTTCTGCGATCGCCAACCAATCTTGAAGTAGCTTGAAGAGCTCAGGGATAAGTGATAAAACCTATTCAATTTTACAACAAACTTATTGTATGCCAGTTATTTCTGTCTAGTCTTAAAAGTCCCTATGATTGCCGTCCAGTAAATCATATTTCGATTTTATGTATGCACGATATGATATGATATGACCAATGAATCTAAGAAGTATTTTCCAATATTTTCTAGGTATTTTTGAGCCTACGGTACCTTACGTCGAAAATTACAAAATAATTGCCTGATTGAATAGTTCAAAATGCATTTGAATAGTATTTATGCATATGTATTTCAATATATACTCACTTATACCGTGAACTTTATTACATGAGTTAGATCGAGTTGTACTGAGTAATTTAATTTTGATACAGAATTAAACTAAGTTTGGAATAAATATCACCGGATAAAACATGTGGATGCGATCATTCAATGTTTTTCCTGACTCTGAACTTCAGTTTCATTGTCAGTGGGAGTAAGAACTGCGGCAGGTTTATTGGAAAAGTAAGCACTGGTGTTGTATTCAACTATGTGAAGACCAAGACCGGTGACGACATGCAAAAAGGGACTGACGAATTCGACAGCCATTATTGCACTAGGAAATTTTTTCTTAGACACAATCACCCATTCCGGGAGAATTTCATCCATATATTTGTAGACGAGTAGGGTCTAAAATGATGCAAAGGTTTCAAATCGACCAGTCAAACATTAGAAATCGTCAAAATTATTAGTAAACTCACGCATCCGAATGTTCCAATGATTATTTCATTTTCACCGTCCCTGTCAATATCTTCTACGCAGCAGCATCTAAATAAAAATACATCAATTGATCTATTGTTTTGCGAATGTAAAGTAACTATGCTTAACTTACTCAACACAATCCCAACGAGAGCTAAATTTCAACGGGGATCCAACATTAAATCGCTCTTCAATGACATTGCTGAAATTATATTAAATGAATTTATATATACACCAGCATATGCCAATTGAAAGCGTCAAATCGAAACATCACTAACGTGTAAACATATGTTGGTGACAAAGCTGATGCAACAATGATGTTAAGACTAAATCCATCCGTATAAGATCGTATGGAAGTAATTAAGCCATCGTAATAATGCTCAATCTTTTCGAAACTTTCTTCAAGAGAATCTAAAGATTCAGACATGCATTCACTGTCCCCACTGGCTCCTTCTGAAGCTCCATCATCAGTTCCCTTTCCCTCGCTAGATATTTTAGCGTCCAGTGACTGGTCTGATATATTTCCCACTGTTAACTTTTCTGTTTGAGCAACAAAACATTCAGAAAGCGTCTCATGCTGAGACTTCGAAGGGGTTGTAGAGCCTGATTCAGATTCCGATTCAGAGTCCATTGGGTTCCGTTTATTAAACTTAGAAGAAACTATCCAGGTTAGCAAGTTTCCAGTTTCCAGGCCGCACAAAGTTATTCGCCTATTGGAATATAGGAAACGATCCATCAATCAACTTTTTGGCAAATGAAAGATAAGACCGATTATGACAGTTATATACCTCGTTAATTCATTGACAGGCTGAATATGCAACCGAGTGACCACATCTGAGAAAGTTTGTGCCAATTCTGGAAAATAAGTCTTTATAGAGACTTCCACAAATGTTAAATTATCATCATCCGACTCAAAGGCATGTACTTTTCGATCAGATCCGGTTAACAAGAGTACGTTACCCTATATAAATTGATACTATGGTCATTGTTTCTTCTTAAGCTACTAAATGTGACAGTATACTTTATAGTCTTTAATATTACAAAGTTTCCATTTTGTTTCAGCACCGGGACATGATACATATGATAAGGAATGTAGTCGAGCTGAAATCCCACACAGTTCTGAGCCAGCAGTTCAAACTGACTCGAGTGAAACTCCTCTTTACGATGAAAGGTCGACTTGAATTTTGACCCTCCAGACGAAGCAGAGGAAGTGGATGTGGGGGAATCTTGATCAGTTGAAATCCAAGTGGAGTAAATATTTAAATGAGCTGTAATAAGGCCTTTCCCTCGACCATCCGGCATGGATTTTGGCACAGGTAAAGTCTCTCTCTAAAATTCGAAATACCCATTAGTCCAAACAGTATTAGTTGAATCATCACATGATGCCACTTTTCATACTGTCAAATTCTCAAACTTCATACCTGCACATAAGCCACAGCAAGGACGGGATACGCGTCAATATAAGCGTCGAGGGAGATGATGTCACAGTCGTCTGAAACACACAACACACGGGTATATAACGGATGCACCAGTTTTAAAACGACCTTATCCAAAATCCCAGCATATTTAATGAAATCGACACTTGAATAAAAAGTTCTATAGACTTACGGGGCAGATTTTGAAGCGGAATCTGTTGAACAAGAGTGTTGGAAATATGAGCAAAGACTTTTCCGTAATCTCCTGTTCCAATGATGAGATGATTACCGAGCCGACTAGTCGAATAGATTGTACCTTGCGAAGGCAAATGGTTAAATTGCTCTTCCCTCATTATTATAAGTTAAGAGAATTTGGAAAAAGTTCGAAATTTCAATTAGAAATCAAAAAGAAAACAAACAAAAACCATGTAGAAATTTATGATTATAAATATTCCCGCTTTTCTTATTTGAATTTTGTCATAGAGCACATTGGTCGTCATTGCGACTTGTGAAAGTGAAAGCTTCCTTTCTCCCTGCAACGCGGAAATAATGGGAATTTTGTCTCCTTTATCAGGTTGACGTGTTGACAATGTTGACATGTTGACACTCTGACTCCTCTGATTAAAAACTTTCATTCTCCTATTTCTTAGAAGTAGTGTACTTCTCCTTTATCAGGTCATTGATTATCACTCTCTTTGGCACTTACTTTCTCCAGTGTCCAAAAAAATTTTTTGTCTCCTTTATCAGGTTGATATTGTGACACGATTGAGACATATTTATCATATCGATGTTTATTTCTTAAAGTGTCACTTTCTCATTTGTAATTGTTGGTATAATGATGATCTGAACTGAATTACAAATTTTTATTATGAAAGCTTACTTTCTCCAAGGTCTAAAAAATAATTTCCTTCTCCTTTATCAGGTTGGTATTCTGTGGAGCTTGATTTCTAATAATTTTAAATATCTCATTCTCCTTTGTCAGATGGATATTACAAGGTTTCAAAAATAAAAGCTTGCAAGATTTCTTCTAAAGTTAACATATTTTCTCTTAGAAATGCCATTATCTTCAAATCATCTCCTTTGGCGTAGCATAGCTTATTTTACTAGCTATCTAGTCTGAAATTCGAATTATGGCTGAGGATGATAGGATTTTACACACAAAATACCCCAAATGCAGGAAGGAAGAGTTTCAAAAATATAGTTTCCATCGAATCGATCAATCAGGATAAATGAGGTCAATGTCGAAGCCAAATTTCTTTAATAAAATATCAATCGAGTAAAGTCGGATATGTTATCATCTCCTCTTTATTCGTAAATAAATCCCCTCTAGTTGATTGAGCTCATATTACACAATTGCCTTAATAGTCCCATCATATCCATGATAAGCACTTATCTTGAAAATCGATCTGCTGTTTTATTTATATGACTTGTAGTATTTGATTTATACATATCACTAACAGCCATATGCCTCTAAATACTTTCTAGAAACAGATATCTGACAAGAAGGAACATAAATTTAACCATTTAATAAGTTAGTTAACTAACACAAAATAGCGATATGATTCAATCAAGGGAATGTAAACGACTTGAGTAAAATACAAACATAATTATAAACAAGGAATACGTATCACTAAAGTGGCCACTAATGGCCTTTGTTGCTCCATTATTTATGAATATTATTACATTACATCCTTGTACTTCTCCTCAGCTAGATGATATAACATTGTAAAACATATACAGTATAGTAGCAAGAAGATTATATAGAATTTAATACGTGATTAAATTTAATCCCACTGAACAGTATAACGTGAAGTTAGTACAATCCCTCAGGTTTCAAAAATGATTGATATTGGCAAATTGGCAACTCAGAAGATTCAAAGTCCTTTCCTTGTCCCATTTCCAGTGCCGTATTTAATTTCCACGCTCACAGACCAATGCGGAGAAGTATTGCTCTTATCACAAAACAGTATTGAATAAATATATGTGTGGAACTGATTGTTACGGGATTATCCGAATTATTCATGGGGTAATCTTCTTCTAATCCCAAGTCACCAAGGCCTCCACACGCCATCCTCTGATAGTCTGTAGCCCACAGGGTATTTACTAAGGTTTAACGGCTTGCTAAAATCAAGGGGCTCACAGGAATCTTCCATAGGCTCTGCAGCAGGGTAGCTAATCGTGCTCATAGGGTTGGGATCATGAAAATAGCTGGAGGAAGAGTTAGTACTTAAGTTTAGCACAAACGGCTCCTCCTTGACCTTACTGTCCATTGTACTAATGTTTTTGGAGAAATCGGACTTAGCACTGCTTTCCGGAGAACTCTGATCAGTGGGCATCAATTCAAATGGCCTTTGACTCCCGTGTCCCAAGGACGGCGCGGGACTCACAGACTGAAACCCGCCGTCTGGCTCGTTCATGAAATTATTGTTATTCGAGTCGTTCGAAATGGATAGTGAGGGTGACAGGCAGGAGGTATGGGACTGGGATGACCCTGTCGGTTTTGAAGAATCCATTTGAAATTGAGGTACATTAAGAGGGAATTTGTAGTCACTCTCCCCTTGCTCTCCAGCGCTCATACTAAGCGTCAATAAGCGACTCGACCCATCGTCCACGGAAGACCCTGGATTTGATGTTGTGGAGGATGCAGAAGAAGGATTATCTTTAAGGAGGCTTCCATGGTCCACATTGTCTTGAAAGTGTTTGAGGTGGTCGGCCAATTTGTCCACAACACTTGGGTTGATCTTTGCCTTCTCTAGGAACTTCAATGACTCAGACAAGCATTCCTACAAAGGTGAGAGAAATAAGTATAGTGAGTAAAACACCTTTCAAATTTATTACATGGCCAGAATGTATCAATCTTTGAAATATTGTGTACAAGGGGGCTCAGAGGATCTTTTGTTATTTAGTTGATGAGATTTTCTCATGTTTTCCTATTCGACTTGGTACTTGATAGTTAAGTCGCATAAAACTAAAAAATATTGAGCCCCCACACGTGCAGGGTTTTAAAAAATAGTATCCTTCTTCATTGTGTGGGTACATTACTTGGGATAATAAGGATAGAATCATGCTGAGTTTGTAGGAGGAAAGGCAATTTGAGAAGGCCATCATCATACATACAGATTGCTTTTAGGCTCTTCGTCCCGAAGTGATATAGAAAAGAGGCGAGTGTAGTAAGTTAAAAGAATTTATATTTCTCTGCCGTTGGGCTGAAAAAGCTTGAGTCAAATGTGAAGGAAGATGTCTGTAATTAGTAGACGGAGCTATTATTTAAAAGTTTCCTTACCTCAAACCCCTCCATGAATTTCTGCTCATCAGACTTCTTCACACTTTGCAAGTGGGAGACGGTCATCTCCAATATATCAGCCTTCTCCAGCTTTGAATGCTTTTGACCCTGAAGACAAGAGAAATAGGAACAATATAGTCTCTGTGCTCGAAAGTCAAACAAGTCCGAGGGATTTGTTGTACTGCAGTTTACTTTTGTTATTCTAAGGCCATTATTAAAGAGAGGTATCATGTCTTGGAGGAAAAGCTTGGTAAAATCTTTTGGGGCTGGGGCGGTAAGATTTTTATTACAGAGGTAATAAAAGAGACCTTCACTTTGCAAGCTTGGTACTTTTTCCTGGTCCCCACTTTACGTTTCTATAACTTAAGCCTCTGAGGGACAAACAAATTTTGGGATGCGAGACGGCTAAGGGGTATTACTGATAAGGTAAAGGGTACTTTAACCCCAAGACTTATAGTATAATCCCTTGTATACACTCTACCCTAATAGAAATGGGGCCACCACCAACAGTGGTAGAAGCAGGTAGTTGTAATTGTATCTCTGGTCGTTTCGTACATACCTAATAGATTAACCTTATTAGTATGGAAAAAATATAGAGTCAAAACGTGAAGCCGACCAATGTCATGACACGCACTCTCTGCTTTGAGGAACAACATGAAATAGGATGGTGGAAATAATTTATTTTATTATACGAACTTTACTGGAGACTGAGGGGAGAGATGTTGCAAAGTTGTTTAGAGATGGGTTCAAGTTACTTTAGATTTCAATTCATTATGAGTAAGTGGTGGACTGATGGGGATTTTATAATACTGTCTTGGGTCTATTGGCTTGTGTCGGTGTGAAATAAAGTTTTAAACTATTTCATGACTCATCATCGTTAAGAACAAGAATGTATTATCCATAGTGAAGTTTTTAGAGAGCATCTATTATTAAGTAGGACTTTTAAGGCAGTGGTTATACTGAAAGACATTTCTAGACTGTTGGCCTAGGTTATGCATAAGACATTTAGACTTAGAAAGAATGACTCTCTGTAACAATAGAGTATATATGGATAATTTAGATTCAAAAAATTCTTAGCCCATTATAATTTAAAATTAAGACTAGTATAGCTCTTTGTGATATTGTTTATCATGTATAATCAATGTAGGGATATTTAACTTTAAAATGTTTGTTTAAGATTGAATTTGATATGTCTAGAAAGAGAGAAATACACGATCCCTTACCTCAACTCTTTGAGAATCGACTATCAAACTCTTTAAGACTGCCAAGCTCTGGTTGATTCGGGCTCTTCGTCTTTTTTCCATCAAGGGCTTGCTTGCCTGCAAAAATCACCAGGAGAAAAAATAAATCTTTTGTATTATAATTATCATGTGTCATGTCACCGATTTATAGGTATAAATTATTTAAACTAAAATTAAACATAATCCTTCCAATAAAAATCTATTTCTGTAATTCATTAACGAACTATACAATCTTTGTCAATATCAAAAGAACATTTCAATTTTGGCTTCCCCAGAAGAAATTTTAAGTTATCCATAAAACTCGGAAATAAATTTTCAAACAATAAAATAAACTCTATTTTTACCCTTCTAGTTTCGGCGGTAGTTTTGTTGAGATTTTTCTCGCCCCCCATAACCTTAGAATTAGAAGCGGTCATCCTGTCCAACTCGTCCCGTCTTTGAACTCCACACCGGCCCGTCAGTGTCAATAACTTTCTCTCTTCCGCCTCCTTCTCAAGCCGTAAATAAAATCCCAGCTTCTCAAAGCTCAACACTTGGTTAAACGATCTTCTATCCAGACGAAGCCCCTACACACGCTTCTCAATCCTCAACTATGAGCTCTCTATCTACGCACATCAATTAACACACTTGAAAAGAACTCCCAGCTCAAGCCAACACGAAAAAAATCCAAATAATTGTCAACCTGCCAAACTTGGCAAAGACCTCTGAAGACTCAGAGTTTTTCACACTCCCAATTGATCCAATGATCCAATACGAGAGCGTTTCCCCTCTGGCCTTCTGCACACACTTGTGCTCTCCAAATCTGCACTTGTTCCACAGACACAAATGAATATATTTTTATACACAGGCTGACGTAAACAGGATTCTCTCTCTTCTCAATGGATCATTACACTGATAACAGTTAGGTCAGGCCACCAAGTTAAAAAAAAACGAAGAAAAAAATCAGACAGACTGACTGGTCTCTATAAACTGTTTACTCACACTGGTTCAGTTCTTCTCGTAATCTCATCAAGGCAGACAAGTCGAGTTGACTTTTGTACAGTTAGAGATACATTAGCAGACCACAGAGAGGTGTACTGCTAATATCTATGCTCTGTGGTTAACATAATCTGTGCATTGTCACTATAGAGCAGAGTGATGTAGCCTCAGACATGTACAGTACATGGATGATGATCCACACCAATCCAAAGGGTTATCATCCAGAAGGGGAAATATTTGTGATAGATAATCTCACCCAGACTGGCCCAGGGTGCTCTCACAAGAGTCAGAACGTGGCCTTTAAAATAAAAAGGAGTAAACGGCTTGGGATTTGCTGCTAAACCTTTTTATAATCTTCCAAAACAGATTGACAACACAAGGGATGGTTATTATATGCTTCTTCCTATTCTCAGTCCCCCCTCAATGATGAGTCTTAAATGTCTGAACAGGTAACCAAAGGGGAAGGGATTGTATGAAGTTGCCGGGACTGATGGGTCTTGTAAAGTCTTGTTGTAGTTTGTAGTATTTTTTTGAAGAACGACCCAGGAAAAGGATTACTTTTTTTGTTGTAAAAATCTCAGTTTTTATCTCCGACTCTTTCTATCTGCACGGATATGATATTTATGATCTCTTATGCTATTGTGTTGGTGGCACAAATGTAGGAGAAACTTAAACAATCCTTTTGTACTGGAGAAAATAGTGTGAGCACTTTAAGGGTTATTGTTGCCTTGTGTGCAATTGTTGTAGATTTTATTTTCTCCTTACACACCCGTAGAGTTAGGGAAGGGTTACAACTGTTACAAGTTCCAAACTATGCAGAATACAATGATGGGTAAAATTGTATGAAATCCGCAGGTAATTTTTCTCAATTCTTGCTCAAGTTTTTTAAACGCAAAAAATCGGTCCTCTCATGTACATGATGGGAAACTGGGATCTCGTGTTTACAGACCAGGGCTATTGTATTTGTTGTAGCAATATTTTTCCTTATGTGTGTCCAAACAGTTCCAGTATAATTATTCCAGTCGACTGTATTGTATGCAAGTGATCACGACAATGGAATGGATGACGTTTGATTTTCTGTTCTGATGGTCACCCGTCACACACGACAGACTAGGAAAGCACGAGAGGGTTTCACACAGGGTTCCGATCCCTGGATCCTTTACTATAGATGAGGAATGGGGAAATTGATGAAGGAAGTGTGATTGTTGTGTTCGAGTGTATTGTTGTTGGTTGATTGTATTCAATTACACTTGGGTTGGATCATGCACAAGAGAATCAGAACAAGGGATGGAGAGGTAAACAGAGCAGCGTGTGTAGCAGGTAGATGATTGTCAACTCAATAATGGTCGATTGTCCAACTCACTTTTTCTACTTGTCCCCCCTGACTGCCCTGACCATTATTGAGAGGAGGACATGGATAGGGAGAGTTGGAATCCTGCACTTGGCTACAATATTATTTAATAGTTTAATCTTTCAGACTATTACTCAAAAGTGTAGTACTCGATCCTTAGCAAATGGTTTGGTCTATTGTATTATGTCAAGTAGGCTGTAGGTTGTAGTCGAGTCGTCGGACCACCACCACCACCACTCACAAGCATGAAATACTTGCCTCTACTTTACGATTGACTTTTACGATTCAACACGATAAGGGTATTGACAGAGTGTCAGGTTAACTGGTTGACAATGAATAATCTTCTGTCTCGTTTCCCTCAGAGTTTGTGTGGGTTTATATGGATATAGCAGTGGCTATGTAATATTTCCTTTCCCTAATAATTCCATACCAGGGATTCGTGACTAAAGCAGAAGAGAAAAAGTCTGTGATTTACTGTAGCAAACGTGCAGACATAGGACTGCTTTGTGTACTACTAGGCTCAAGGTATTATTGAAATATCGATATGCTATCAGGCGATATGCAATGTCTGCGTGCTCCTCTTTCGGAGGTCAGAACCAGAATGGGCCTTTTCATAAAGAAAAGGCAAGAGCTTTCCTCGTGTATCAAAAACCCAGCCTGGCAGACTCATAAACTGAAGCCTGTGGCTCGTGTAGTCCGATGAGAGCTTGAGCGTGTGTAGAAAGTTCCATACCACAAACTTTATACACTATACACCACCAACTTCATTTCATGTTATTCATCTTCCCAAAGGGTTATACTTATACACACACACACAGAGAAGTAGCTTGGAATGTAAAAAAAACTTGGGGAACCAGCATATTATTCTCTACATCGAGTCAAGTGCATCACCACTGCCATAACCAACTTGAGTCTCAGCTCACATTTTTTGTATAAGGATATGAGCATGATGTCGAGCTTCTGGGAATTGGTGAATGGGATCTTAGAAAAGTGGATAACTCCATCCTTAAAAGCAGAGTCCCCACTCTCTATATTATTATATCAAGAAATACTTGTAGAATTTATAGATCCTGGAGCTTCCAATAGCTTTGATAGCGCCTTTCTCAGCCCCAGATTCAACAGCAGATCTCTCAAGCCGTCCTTTTTATACTTGTTCAGCAATTTCTAAAACCTCCAGCTACATTTCATATAGTAGCCTTGCATGCAGACATTATAACTATTATGACCAAGGTCTAAAAGGTCTGGTCGTTGTCGTCGTCCGTCCTCATCGTCTGCTCGTGCCTAAAAGCCAAAGGATCGAGGACGGGAATTCCTTTTAAGCAGTGCCATGTAGTTCCACACGTATAATATTAGATGAGCCATAAAAAACTTCCCTGGCTCGTAGCCTTTTGCTTTGCAGAGCCCAAGAATTTCTGACCATTGAAGAACCTCTAGTCGAAACGACTCTAAAGGACTGTCCTACTCAAGTTGACTTTCGTTTGTTTGGATTGGGAGTAAGTGAGTTAGAGACATTTTATTACAGCGGTTGAAGAAGGTTCAAGGGAATGACAAGATAGTATACAAAGTATGACGATCAATTGACATGCCGTGCCACGCCAATGGCATTAATCCCACTTCAGTACATACGTAGACGAGGCAACATACATAGAGTCTATTCAACCTCGTCGACCATCCAGGGATTTTTTTTATTACACACCAAAATATATTTATATATATAGTCCATCTACTCTCTTTCATCTTTTTGGATGGAATGCTTATTTATGAAGAACAAAAAAACAAATCCTTCCTACTTATCCTGATGTAGAGAGTGAGTATTCATGCTTTCGTAACGCCCTGTTATTCTATGTGACCAAATCATAAAAAAAACACATAAGTTGAATGACAGGGGAACGGATATGGACCTATGGACACGTTAGATTCTCTATACAATTCAAATTTTTAAATGAAAAATGATTCATCCAGTCCCTCTTTACATTTGAGGGAAGCAGCCTGAGAAGATGAGTACCAGGACACGTCTGGACTACCAGAGAATATCTCTAAGCTATTAAAAAAATTTGGAATCATGAGCCACGATTTCTATTCTGTGAACTTATATGGTCGGTGGTGGCTTTGTTGGTTGTCATGATGCAGACAGAAGCAAGCAGGACCTGTCGTTTTCATAATCATAATCACCCTTTTTGTCACTATATAGGAATCTAGAGAGGTATGAGAGGTAAATACTAATAGCCCTTCCGAGCTGCTACTGCATACTGCATCATCACTTATTCATACGAGATACTTTTTTATTTATTTACCATCCCTCTCTCTCTCTTTATTCGCTTGTATTGAGCATAACTCATCTACCTGTTGTAAAGCACAGTCGGTATGGGTATTTGATAATGCTAGGACACCACATTGGTATGCTGGAATGGAGAGACGGTAAATGAAAAGTAAATGAAATATGATCTGGGTGAAATCACCCAATAGTATTCATTAAAGTATCAATTACAACACAGTTCTCTATCTTGACTAATAAAGTGCAGGATGGTGGAGATAGGTATAGAGTGGGATATTATTCTGCCACCACTACCAATACCACCATAGAAATTTGAGGTATCTCGAATTTTGACTGTGGTGTGATGGGTCCTTTTCCAAGTGACCGATGGACATGACTAACCAGAACGGACAAGATGAACAGGTCGTATACAGATTTGCCTCAGATAGAATAACAAGTTAGGAGCATTCATCAACTTCAAGAAGGGAGCCTTTGGATCTAAAACAACAAACAACCATGTTCGTCTCTTTCTCTGTTTTTTTTCTTGTCCTTTCTGGTAGTGGCAGTGATTTTCGGAAGTTAAGAAGCCTCGTGGGCAAATACAGCCTGGCTGAGCCCATTGAAAAATAACTTGTCTAATCCCCAAGATTGAGAAGAACACATGGATGTATGTGACGCTGACGGTCTTGTGTGAGTCATATTGAGTTAAAAAGAACAGGTCCTTTGGTCCATGGCTTGAAATCCTTAAGGGCTTGAAATGTTTTCGTTCCTTTTAACCCGCACCCCTCTCTTGTTTCAAGTTGTTCATTTCCTTGAGGTTTTGACTTATCGCATTAAGGAGGGCCCTTTTCCATAATAATTGAACCCTGATGGTCCTAAAGAAGCTTAGCAATCAGTATCATTCAAACATGTCCTGTGGCTCATACTTAAAAAGTAAATTTGGGTTCAGATGTTGAACCACCACCACAACGGCCCAACCTGTTTTTTTTTCTACACGTCCATGCACTTGTTTGAAACACGGATTTTATGTGATTCCAGTCCCACGGTCCCACACTTGTTTCCCCTTTGGCTTTTAGAAGATAGGAACGAAGATGAAGGTATGGAATCTTTCGAGTTGGACTTAACAATGAGATAGTTCTTAGTGTAGCTTTTTTTATGGAAATGGATGGATAGACACCTGTAACTCAGGGTCTTTGGAGATCTCCAACGATTTCTCCCTATGGAACTGAAATAGTGTGTAGAGAATGCCATTACTTTCAAAGATTAAAGCATCCTTATCTTATCTCGATGTTGTGTAACGAGTTCACAAAGGAGTAACACTACCCCTGTAAAATGTATAATTAGAAATCTTTTTTTGAAAACCAGATTCATGCTCAAGTGGTTTCATGATCTTCCCCTCAAGTAGACAACAATCGTTCAAATGTTTTTATAACAAGGAATCTGCACTTAAACCAACAGCCGGTTGAGTAGTCGAATAGATGTTTAAAAACTCAATCTCGCTATTTGTATTTTTCTTACATCTTTCCATTTGCCAATGCTCAATTCGCGATATATCAACTACATGCTATAGGGTCCGTAAAATCCCCAAATTAAATCCCTACGGGCCACACCCCCAGCCAATTCCTCAGATCCAGTCTCAGTCAAGTATATCATGACATGACAGTGATTCGTCCTATTGAAAAAAATGTATTTCTCTATCCTGTAAGTATAAGCATAGCATATGGGCTTCTAACAAAGGTAGGGCCTATATAGTTAGAAAAGGTCGAATGTACGAATTTCGTATTTCCTTTGATTCTAGGCTGACACGCGAACAATTTTTTGTCTCATATAATGTAGAGCCAGAGGAGTTGATACAGTTAGATTAAGTGAGTGAACTCTAGGAACTTTAGTGGTGAGACGAAGCGGGTTGGCAGACATGGATATATTTTTGCGTGAGAACGGCCAGAACCCGTCTGTCGAGCTCTCGGGCTGTCGTGTCACCTATTTTGCCTAAAAGCCCATTTCCTATATATAATGCTACTTTATACTCGTGGACGTTACATCTGCCAGGGTAGATTTAGAGAGTTAGTATGAGAGAGAGAGAGTTTCCTTGAGTTCAATAACTAGTGACTCGACACCCGTGAGAGACTTCTTTCTTCAGCTCCTTTCTCCGAATATGAGGAAGAAGGTTGGAGCCGTTGGCCAGAGTGGAGCTTGTGACAGATCGATACGCAAGTTGCCAAAAAGCACGCTTCGGTTCACCCAGTAATCTCTGTAGGAAAAAATATCTATAGACCGTCAAAAACTATTTAAGCTGGCATTGGTGGTGGAGCCTTTAGCTTATGGGATCAGTTACGAGCCAGCTAGCAAATTTACAAAACCCTTTGGCTCAACGCTCTGCCCCCGTTTCCCGTGGGACTGGGCTATTTTATCATATGCAAGGAGGCAGTGTGGTTTTGTCGCGTGCCATATTTTTCTCATAGCTTTTTACGATTTATTGAAGCTATGGTTTATGGGAAATCTTGCTTAACTTCAGCCGTATATATAACTTATAAATTTTGTTCGGGATTTAGGGAGTTTCCACAGCTCCATTTTGCTATACGTTGCTTTTTATACTCGGGTGTTTTACAGTTTTTGCACGCGTCTGGTTTCCTACAAGACATGGACGGCTTAACGGGTTGATGATTCGGGCTTGAGGGTGGCGTGGGTTGGATTTTTTTAATAGACTTTTCACTGTTCGATTGGGCTGGTGCGATCACATAATCGATGTCTGTCCATCTGGTCGTAAACAAGAGTTTTCTTTGATGATGGATCAAACACGGGGTGACTTTGACCCCTGGACGGGATTGAGTGTGGTGAGTAGTTTCCCGGTGGGGGTGACACTATGAGGTAGGATTTTAGCAATCTTAAATTGTCTTGGGATATTTTAGTTTGCATTTACGAGTTATGATGTCGATGACAGAATATCAAGCTTCTAGAAAGGCAAAATAGATCAAAGGTTTGACCGATGGGGGTTCAAATTTTAAATTGTAATGCCTTTTCTAGCTTAATCGGAAATATCGATCTGGAGCAATCAAGAAATGTTTGATTTAAGTTGTTGTTCGTAGCTCTATATTCAATCTCCAGTGTGCAGTATAAATTATTTGAAGTCCGATGGACCTTTCAGAAATACTTTGTTTAGTGGGTTATAAAGAGCCAAGCTAAAGCTTCGATTTGATACATGCAGCCCATGGAGGATATGCAAATCCACCCACAATTAAGAATGTGATAAACCCTCCAAAAACCGCTGCCCAAGACGAACCATTTCCATAAGCAGATCGATACATAATTTAACACATAAGACAAAAGCTGCCCCCTCACCACACCTATTAAACCTGTTTTGACAACTTAAGAAGTAAAACATTTCAAAGTAATCCTAAAGCATTTCCATATTTTCGATTCCCGGCTATTTTATAATTGCTCCGTTTTAGAGCCCCCTCATTAAAGGCCAAAAAGACCTGAACAATGGACACATATGAATAATCAACAATGAATAATGTAGCCTGTTTCCACAAACACATTTCTACAGCACGTGCCTGAGCTCATTCGCCCTATAGTTCCGTAGGTCTGCATACCTGATTGTAAAAAAACGAGTAATAACCAACTGCGTGCTTAAGGATGACTAATAACATGAATAAAAGGACTAGAATCCACAAGGGGTTTGTTTGCAGTCAAGATTAAGCAAGCTAATTCTCCGCCAACTCATTCAACGTGCAGAATTACCCACACAAAAAAAAGTCCTGAAACAACAAGGAGCCATATAGTTCATAGCATATCCTTCGCTATATGCAAATTTCAAATTATCAAAAGCTACCTCTTTCATTAGTTAGACAACTAAGCTTTGGTAGTAGTCGTAGACGTCTCTGCTAAGACACTAAAAGCCATTCCACCTCTCCAACTTGAGATTGTTGTGCTTAAAGGGTGTAGGTTCTATCCTTGTACTAAAAAGTACACTAAAGCCCAGCCGGAGTTGTCGGGATGCACGTGTATGAAATGGGGAATCGTATTGTAATTCAACGTCATGAATGTCCCATTAGTTTGGGAACGGAGCGACGACGCACGTACCTTCGGTAATGACACTGAGGAGAACATTCTCAATTCACTTAGGAGGAATAGAATGTTGTGAGGAAACTCCGCGTTCCCACCACCGTTTATATTACAGACTTGGATCTTTATGACTCATCCGGCCCATTTATCTCAAAGGATATCTCTCTCTCTATATGCACACAATCAGAGGGGAATATGCAGTCATGCTTATTTTCTAAGACTACACTTGGGGAAGTAATGGAGAATTGAGAGAGGGCAGAGGAATCGTTAAGGATTTTAAATTTTAATCTAGGACTCTACCTAGGGCCAAGTCAAATCACACTTTTTCAATTACGGAATTCCTACACTTTGTACTACAAGGTGGAGACTTTTCTTGCAGTACTGGAGAGTCTGGGATTTTAATTCCTCCATTAAGTTGGGAAATGTATACATTTTTTTTGATAATAATCAAGCGGCAGGCTCTTTTTTTAAGGCGGAGTCCAAGACTGAGGACTGAGCCTGAGGAGTACGGGTAAGGTTATTTTTCAATTAAACTCCTACACTTTGTACTTCAAGGTGAAGAGTTTTCTTGGAGTACTGGAGAACTTGGGATTTAAATTGGCCGATTAAGTTGGAAAGATTTAAAATTTTTGATGCATATCAAAAAGCGGCAGGCTCTTTTTTGGAAGGCAGAGTCAAACGGGGTGAAATGTCATTAAGATCCCCGTGTGTGTCTAATGCATGAAATTTGTAAATACTGAAGAGTATGGAGAAGGGTATTTTTCAATTAAAGAATTATCACTTTAGTACTACAAGTTGAAGACTCTTCTTGGAGCATGGGGATTCAAATAGGCCGATTAAGTTAGGAATTTTTTTGATAAACATCAAAAAGCGGCAGACACTTTTTTGGAAGGCTGAGTCAAGTGGAGTGAAATGTCATCTAGGTCGTAGTGTTCTATATTGCTATGTACGTGCGTATGAAATTTTAAAGACTTGAGGAGTACGGATAAGGGTGCGAGTTTAAGAGGCTGGTAAGAGTTTGGACATTCTAAACTCTGCATGGTACGATTATCCTCCCTGGTGTTAAAGAAAACGTGTTGCTTACAAATACATACACTCCATACTGTTCACTACTGAATCTCATTTGAATTATGGATTTATTCACAGCGCGTGGTGGAATATTAATCTGAGCCAGAGCACACGAATCCAGAGCTACACGAGCCTACAAAAATTCAAGTAGCATCTACACACGACAATCCTTGCCAGTTGCCACTACTGCCAGCGTCGTGGAGAGTTGAATCGACAACTCTGAATGAGGATGACGATAACTAGTTGGAAGGGGGGATTATAATAAGGAAACTTGCACTTGTCCTCGTCAAGTAAATTTTGCATGAAATGATACACTTTCCTTGACAGAATGGGCACTGAAACCACGTGGCGTGTAATTAAACGGAAAACTGTTCTCTTTATCTTCGTCAGTGTAGCTGGGAGCTGTAGGCTTTAGACATGTCCGTAGCAAGTATAATAATAATAATAATGATAATAATGCCGGCCCTTGTCTCAAAACTGTGTGCTATCAGGAGTGATAAAAAATTAAACACGAGTCGGCCTTCCACCCTTTGGTAACTGGGGTAGATTTGGTGTGTAGCATTAATTATGATAATTTGAAGGTCCATGCACAATAACAATTAGTAATCAGCAAGTGCATCTCAATCTTAAGTAACAACGAAAATGCTTGATTTTGGGTTTTAAACAATTTTTTTTTAAACTTATGTATATTGAGATTGTGTCTCAAGATCCTTCATCGAAATTTTTTAATCAGTTCGAAAATTGTACGACGGTGGGGGGATGAGTTCGATGAAAAGAATACCGATTAGATGGAGAACCCGTTCTGATTCCCACGACTAATCAATTTCATTCATCCCTCCACCCGCCTTGGATTTACATCTTATTCCCATAAAAAAACTTGATCAAAGATAATTACAAGAAGATTCGGGATTTCATTCGCCTCCAAGTAACACCAGAAGTGATACCTCAAGGAAAGCAAGTTCATTTTCATCCTCATCTATATCTCTCTCTCTCTTCTCTCTCTCTCTTGATGATTACGTCTACTACTCTCCTTTAAAAGCAAATTAGCATAAAAAGGAACCCTGATTGACTGGACTTGTTCAAGAGGATTGTGTGTAGGAGAGCGGAGGAATTAAAAAACATGGAAATACCAAGATCACAGAGAAAGATAGCCAACTCTACATTTAAAAGACTTTCTTGCTCATCCTTCAGCATCTCGTATTTTTCATACTACCACAATGATATTGACATTTTAATGGATTCATTCCATCCCATTTCGTCTCGGTAAATAGTTCAGAGCCTCGGATGGACAATAAAATATCAATGAATGGTACAACACACTCAATCCAATGCCCAAGCCTCGACAACAATCCCCACCCACCAAAATAACACCTGTGAATCGATATGAAATCAAAAATGGAACGCAGAGAGAGAGATAGGGTGTGTAAATAGATGAATAACATGTTGTTATTTTTATATAACTGATGGACCCATATGAGATCATCGAGTTTTAATCATTAAAAAAAGTCAACCAACAACCAACAAACTTATTGAGAAGAATTCGAATCGGCTCAAAAATCTCTGGCAAATAATAGACAAAGGAATCAATAGATTTAAACTAGTAGTGAAATAATAAGAAGACACATGGGGGAAATTACCAAAGAAATCATTTCAGGGAGGAGTGGGATGTAACCAAATGGACAAATAAATGGATTCATGCCCTTCGTGTCGATGAAGTTGGAGTGATTTGTGAATACCAATTCTAATCTTGAATAGCACGTCATACTCCCTAAGTCATTCCGCTCATACAACTTAGATTATAAAATATGATAGATACGTAACACATACACACACATACGTACATAGTACAACTACATACTAAAGAAAATAACATATCCAACATCCCAGGAGTTAAAGAGCCCCTCTACCTAATTTAAATGCAGATAATCTAATTGTAAATCCTCCTCACGATGCCAGACAGAGGTTGATTGACTGAATCACAAAGATAAATCCTTCCTCTGTCTCTCACTAACTAAAGCTTTATGTTTTCATTTTACAAATCCGCCATACGTATACAAAACACTAGAGTCCCTAGCTACCGACTACAGGTTTCTGGCATCTTGCATCTTAAAATTTCAACCAACCTGGTCTTGTATTACTAAATAAGAGGAAAGATCACTATAGAGGAAGGAGATGGTGAATCTAATCTATAATTCCCTAAAAATGTGTCTATCCGTCTGTCTGTTTGTTTCACTAATCTTAAGTACTCCATAACGACTGGGTCGATTTTACAGCTGAATAGCTCATTGGATTTACTAGAATGAGCAGGCCAGACTGATGCTGTCAAAAAACAATCGACACTTCGCCTGGCATAAGGACCGTATCAATAGTGGCCCATTGATGGGCCTGTAGACGCCTAGCAATAATAAAAAAAATGAGTACTGAGGTAGGTGTAAGGTAAATGAGATGATATTGTGGCATAGAATAGGAGGTCAAGACTGAAGAATGAACAACCCGCACGTGCAACTATTGCTATTACCAGGAGTCTCTTTTTATGGGGAGCCTTGTTCGTCTTTTAAGATATGTACTTACACTTAACACAATCCAATCTGATCTGCTTTTTTTTTTCTTTGATTTTTTTCTCTCCTTCTTTTTACCTCTGAGCCCTTTCACCGAGGATTTCCCATTAAGATTCAAGAGAGGAATGAGATGTTCTTGGTTGCTAGTGCGCTGAATACCTTATTTCTATACTTCCTACCGGTTTGGGATCCGATAAGCGTATAATGTACGATTTATTGGAGAGGTAACTGGTAATAGAGGTCCAAAAACAGCTTTAGTAGGTAGAGTAGGGAGGTAACTAGTTTCGTGTAGGATCCAGCAGGTCTTTTGGTAGGGACAAGTGATCTTAATTCATCGACCTGTCATGGGCAATTTCTAGAAAGAAATGTATTGTATGTAAGCTCGAGCCTACCAGTTCTTTTAATACTTGTGGGCATTGTCCTATCTGCCATGAACTATGTTAGGAGTTTAGGAGACCACATCTTATTTCAGTACGTCTCAGTTGGTTTTTTTAGTTTCCTTTAAGTTAGCTCGAGCAGTCTATATAGATTTCGTGTGGATTTTTCTCTGTGTAAATATACTAAGCAGGCTGAATTTGGGCTGGGCTGTAAGGTGATGCTAGTTACTGGGACTGGTGACTCGGACTGGATTTTTTTTCTAAGATTGCGGATCCTAAAATGCAGTGAATGTCAAGAAAATATAGTACCATGCGTTCCATAGAATACTAATTCCTAATTGTGTAATAAAACGATTTAGTTGAAGGAGATATGAGAAAGACTTGATGAAATGTCATAAAAGTGCAAAATCCAGCATGGAAACGGCTAGTCAGATTGTCTAGCAAATAGTCCTCCTCATACTAGCCATGCTGATATGAAAGTGGTCTCCAATTTTTTTGTTGATTCTCATCTCTGAGACAGCCGAGATTTAAATGGTAATCAATGTGCAGAGGCTCACTTGCATAATGTAATAGCGTATATATACTACTCCACGAGAACGAGTATCAGTTTAATAGACAGTAACACAAATCTTGAAGAAGCCTTTTGCTGCGGTAGCCTTGTATCAAGTATTAGGTTGGGCAGAATGGACAAGTCAAATCTCTTGAGCATCTTCAAAATACCCAAGAGCCACACCAAGCCACACCAAGCCACATTGTATAATAGAGGATTTATCTCCTTTGGCTCATTGAGGTTAAACTGCGTTACAAGTTAATGAGAATCGGTTGGAGTGGTTGGATTCTCGAGAGGATCTTAAGAGATGAAAGGAGAGAGAGAGGCCAAGTTCATGACCAGAGTGGATTATTAAGCATTCAGGCCAGGGATTGAAATCCATCCAGCAAACCCAGCGGCACTTGGGTGGAGACTTTGGAGCTTTGAAATGAAACTTTTTTTTATTCTCTTGTCTCTCAGGCCCAATTATTTATCTAACTGCTACCAAAGCATAAATTCAATTTCCCAATTTTCAACAATCCATTAGTATCACAGATATTCATTGGGTTGTAGAATAACCCCTCTCTCTCCAGGACTCTCCAGGTTCCAGAGGTTCCCTTTCAAATGGAGATTGCATTCAATAGCTTGGTAAGATAGAGGAATACGATGGATCCATTCGAGGTGACTTTGGAAAGAATTTCCTGTGCTAAGTCAGTGGTAGAGATTTAGATGAGGAGAGCAGGCTGGGGAAAAAACGGAGTCAATTGTGGAGGATGCTCATTTACATAAACTTTTCCGCATAAATTATATGGGATAAAGAAATTTAAATCGGGTGGATATCTTACTGACTTTATTGTAACTGTTATAGTCTGAGGTTACTTGTTCTGTTTAATGCTATGTTTTATCTATAGTTTGTATGGACTGGACAGAAGGTATAGAGAATTATATACGCACTCATCTTGAGCATTTAGATTTGTCACTGTCGAGGATTTGAATTCTTTTGAGTTGGAATTGAAACTCAAATCCTGGAATTAGTACGTCCCCACTGCATGTCTAATGAATGGCTTACTTCATCTCCTGGATAAATGCATTTAGTTTCCTTTGGCTCATAAGAAAATGTTTTTTAATGTAAATAGTTTGGATATTGTTATTCTGCTGTCTATGAACCCTAGGGGGAAAAGGAGTGGACCCCGGTCCATGACAGATTAGGAAGGCCAGTAGGAGACGTAATGGACTTTGTTATTGATATGGATGTAAAGAGAGGATTATTTCATATGTAGGATTCATTAACTTGTATGGAAGAGGACGGGGAAGGCTTGACATTGAAGTGGTGGTGGCTTTGAGCTGAGGGATCTGAAATTCATAATTTGACTTGTTCGGGTTCCTTTTTTGAAAAGGGTTTTGAAAAGCAGTTTGGGATGGATGTAAGACGATACTGCATGGATGGGGATTGAAATTGTTTTGATTTCTTTGGAGACCACCCAATGGAACATAACTGGTCTGTTTTAAATCTAAAGTTTTAAATCTCAGGGCAGAGTGCCATTGTCAATGATGATAGGAATTTTAACCCTGCTTATTGTTAAGTCTTTTACGAATCGGTTCAGTTTCATTGCTAATTCGATTTTTATTTGATTCTTTAATAACGTGTCAATATGATTCAGATTGCAATGTATTCTGTTATTTTATCCGTGACACGGTTTAATTCAGTGTGGACACTTAAATTACTTTTATGGTAGTGTTTAAATTACACTGTAAAAATAGTTAGTCAAAACATTATTATTTTGCATGTTAACTAATTGTAAGTATCCAATAAAAATAATCCAATTTTCATGCATTGAAAAATATAACTATAACCCATGCAATTCGTGCATTACTCAAGACTACATGTTCACTGTTGATCTGTTCTGCAATTTATTAAACTCTTCTATAAGCATTTTTATGTAAGTACTCAACAGGATAGCTGTAAATCTTAATATGCGATCTATTTAGCTTCGACGACTAATTAAGATTAAATTGATTAAATAATTAATCTCGCACCTAACCGATACGTTGTGGTACTCAACTTTCTTTTAAATTTAAAATACCGTAAAACACCACACACACAACGACGAACGGACAAATGGGATCAAATAAAATCTGGCTCGGTCTAAGAATTTGGTTCTGCTAATTTTGTTTTGTTTTAAACAGTATACATTTTCTGCCATGGATAGATTCAGTGCCAGAATAGAAAGCAATGTTAATTATATGATTATATTCCACAAGCAAACTACGATGGTTTTATTGCAATGGATGAGGGAACTGTTTGCCTTTGATACATAAATAAATAAATATTGAAATTTTAGTGTGATTATTTGGCCGGTTTGGGAACTTGAGCTCCCCTCTGGCCCTTACAAATACAACCTTTGACACTCTTTTAAAAAAAACGTAGACAAGTTAAAATGAAAGGATGACATCAACCAGAGACAGAAATCTAGAATATTAAAAATTATTATCTAGCGGACCTAAAAGTCCAAAAAAAGAGGACCACGGTGACCCAAATTGCTTTCACTAACTTTCACCACAATAAAATCTATGTCTGTGTCAAACTGCCCCGACCTACCGCGGCACTTTTGTAATCCTCTACCGCGCAATTCCAACTTCTACTTCGTTCTTTCATCTATCCAAAGAGAAAGATAAAAACTAAACGGTTGTGGTCTCTTTGTGGATGGTTACAATTACAAGGTGTATTTTATCATAATTATTGTGTATTTAAAAAGATTATGCCCAATCAATAATTTACATTTATATCTATAGCAAAATAATAATATCTGAGAGAATAATGACAATAATTTGGTACTGAAATTGTGAATTGACTTTTTTGTGACTGTTTGTGCCACATTTATAAATGCATAGTTAGTTGGTGACTGACTTGTGACTTCAGATTATCTGATTCGTCCAGTTAGTTTGTATTTTGCTTGATAAATTGTGCTACTTAGTGAATATATACGTACCAACTTGAAGTTCTAAAACAACTTTGTTGACAAAAACTACTAAAGAATTTTGAATCATGAAGGTAACGTATTTTAAACTCGTATTCTTGGCACAGAAGGCTAATCATATCATATTACCAATATTTCTCATACTCATATACACTTGTCCTTGTCTCGAATAAAACAACACTGACTCTGATCCACGGATCATATATACATAATTATGAATTAATATTGTTGAATGTATTTCTTTGGAGGTCCAAGACATCCGATCCTATTTTAATAAGCCGAAGTCAGGGGATTCGAGTCAGCGTCAGCAAGCCTCGGCCTTGTCGTCCCCTGAAGTAGTTGATGTGCCCACTCGACGGCGGAAAGGTGGTGCATCCAAGAAAAATGAAAAGAAGAGCACAAATTCTGAAGAGGAGAGAGATAAGGCTTCAGACTCTGATGGAGAAGATCCCTTGCCTAAGTCGTCCCGATCGAAGGGTTCCGCAAAGAAAGAAAAGACCAGGGTGACCAAACCCCTTCCATCGGACGACAGTGATGGAGAAGACCCGATTCCGAAAAAAGTGAGAGATAAAACTCAGAAATCAGAGAGGAAGCGGAAGGCCAAAGTATTGTCTGATTCTGACGATGAAGCAGATTTCGATATGACTAAGTCTTCGAGTAAAATCGGGAAATTATCTACCAAGGACAAAGCACCTGCTGCGAAGGATCGAAAAGTCGTTGTGGAGAAAATTCAACAAAAAACTAAAGTAAATGTCGATCCTGCCGATTTTTTCTCTGGGCCTGTCAAACGATTGAAGGAAGAGAAAAAAGAACTCACTGAAGTACAAGGTAGCACGAACCTCTAATTAATTTTCATATGTATAGATTTGTTTTTTCGTCACTCTAAATTGCTTTTGACTTTTCTATTCTTCAGCTATACGGGATAGTATTGACTAGTTTATTTATTTATAGTTAAGAAAGCGGAAGTTAGTCCTAAAAAGAACAGCAAATCGCCTAAAAATCTGACTCCCCCCGAAGAGAAAAGGTCTCGTTCTCCAGTTAAGAAACATGGCGATTCTGTAACTCTCGTAAAGAACCAAACTCCCACAAGGGAACAGTCAAAAAAAGAAAACGGGACACCTGAATCTAGAAAAAAGCTTGACTTTGGAACATCAAAATCACCTAAGAAGTCCTCTCGGACAGAAGTCGATCCAGAAAAAGAAAAATGTCCCACCCGAAGTGATAGGAAATCTAAGGTCGAATCTCCGAAAAAACAACCAATTTCAAAGTCCCCCAAGAAAGGGGATTTCAAAGTTCCAACTCCTCAAAGAAAGGAAATTGCACAGGCTGCAAGATGTGCCAGAAGATCTCAACATGAAGTTGTCGAGGATGACGAAAACAACTTTGATCCTAAAAGTAAGCCAACTACAGCCAAGAAACAGCTTCAAACCCCTGTTAAAAGTATTACAACTGAAAATGAAACGCAGCCTATTAAGACACCTGAAGAGAAGCGAAAAGCACAACAGCAAAACTATTCAAAGTACCTTGCTAAAGCTAATGCGAAACCGAAGAATTTAGGAATGATAGACATTCCCGAAGGGGCTCCTGATTGCCTCAAGAATATTACTTTTGTTATAACTGGAGTGCTGAACTCTCTCGAGCGCGATGCCTGCAAAGATTTGGTTGAACAATATGGTGGTAGAGTCACTGGAGGTGTAAGCAAGAAAACAACCTACTTAATTGTTGGCGATGACCCTGGCGAATCAAAGACACGAAAAGCCGCTCAATTAAATGTTCCTCAACTCACTGAAGACGGTCTGTTGGAAATGCTTAGAAAGTCAAACCCTGATGGTCAGTTCTCTTCGGTGACGATGATGGAATTAGATGAAGTGGAAGAGAAGATTATTGAAGATGAATATAATCCTGATAAATCACTTTTCGAAGCAGATTCTAAGGCAAAAACAAGTAAAACGAAATCTCCTAAAAAACGTAAATCTGATTCGCCTGAAAAATCTGTGAAAGTGGAACATCTCAAACAAGTTGAACAAGTCAAACGTACTGTCACAGAAGCTCCAGCTACTGTTTTAAGTACAAACGGAACGGAACAGGCCGGATCAATGTTCGTTGATAAATACAAGCCAAAAACATTGAAGAGTGTTGTAGGACAAGTGAAAGATACAAGTAACGCAAATAAATTAGTTCGCTGGCTTCGAAACTGGTTTAATTATCACAGTTCATCACAGGTAATTGGGCTTGCTCGCATATTTTCAAAATACTTACTTTCAGTTTGTTTTCGATTTAGAATTTATAAGACAAACTTTTTAGGACAAACCAAAATCCGCATGGCCTGGTCTGAAAGATCCGGAAGGGAAAACATTCAAATGTGCCCTGCTCTCTGGTCCTCCTGGAATTGGAAAAACAACTACAGCACATTTAGCTTGCAAACAACTTGGTTATGATTTCTTTGAGTTGAATGCTTCAGACACGCGAAACAAGAGCGGTCTGAAATTAAATGTCGCCGGTGCTACAACGTCTAACTGCATTGTGCTTGGACAAAGTAATGAGGGACTTAGTCGCAAGCATGTTCTTATCATGGACGAAGTAGATGGCATGTCGGGAAATGAAGATAGAGGGGGAGTTCAAGAACTAATTGCGCTGATTAAAACTTCCCGAATTCCTATAATCTGTATTTGCAACGATCGCAATCACCAGAAAATCCGTTCGTTGTCTAACTACTGTTTCGACTTAAGGTTGCCTCCCGCCTAATCCTTCACTATGAGATTAATTTGAGATTCAGTATAACTGCAACTCAATGTTTGTATTTATCTTATTAATTAGGTTCTCCAAGCCTACTATTCAAGAATTAAAAGGTTTCGTAGCGAGCATTTGCTTTAAAGAAAATATCAAGGCAGATCAACAAAAGTTAACCCAACTAATGATAAGCACTGACCAAGATATTCGTCAGATCCTGCACCAACTGCAAATGTTCAAAGATGGGAAATCGGACCAAGTTTTCAATCCAAAAAAAGACTTGAAATTTGGGCCGTGGGATGTTTGTAGGAAAGTATTTTCAAAGCAGGAGCACCAATCTATGAATATTCATGAGAAGACTGGACTGTTTTTCCAGGATTACAGCTTTGGGCCGTTGTTCGTTCAAGAAAACTATCTAAAGCAAAATCCCGCAGCTGCAAAGTAAGACAAAATTAAAATTGTGAATCCTGTCACAGAGAGATTTTTTTTAAAGGCCAAAGAGAAAGCAAGGGGAGAGAATTATATACAACGGTTTATTTTATTTAACTAATTAACAGAGGTTGTAAGTACAGAAGATTAAACCTGATTCATAAGAGCGCTGCAGCCATTGCGGAGGGGGATTTAGTAGATAATCTTATTCGGCGAACCAATAACTGGGGAATGTTACCTGTCCAGGCAATTTTTTCAAGTCACATGCCAGGAGAGTTCATGGCGTCCAACAACATTGGCCCAATTGAATTTCCTCAATGGCTTGGAAAGAATTCAAATAAGAACAAGCGTCATCGGCTTCTTCAAAGTCTGCATACCCACGTTCATTTAGAAGTTTCCGGTAGTCTGGAAGCTTTGAACATGGACTACTTGCCGTATCTTCGGAGATCAATCGTTAATCCGTTGGCAAACTCAGATTATGAAAAAGCAGCTGAAAAAATGGAGGTTTCTTGTTAAACGATTTGATTTTAAAATATATATTGTAATTTTGTAATTCAACTGCTGGGTCATTTTAGGCATACGCTTTGATTCGAGATGATCTTGAAAGCATCAATGACATAGCCTTGTGGCCTGGAATGCAAAATCCTATGGATAAAGTGGAGAGCAAAACGAAGGCAGCATTCACTCGGCTTGTTAACAAAGAAATCCTCCCGTATTCGAATGCAAAACCAATAAAAGCGAAAGGACGATCGCAGGCGGATGACATGGAAGGCTTTGATGGTAACTTTGAGCTTGTAATCTCCAATTTTATCAAAGAAAATACTTATTATTATTTTGGATAATTAATTTTCAGACGAAGAAGGTATAGCACCGGAGGAAGAGGAAGAAGATGACTCAATTGAAAAAGATGCCATGGTAAAAATGAAGACCAAGAAAGCATCGTCATCCACTAAAAGTCGAAGTTCCAAGAAATCTGACAAAGTGGAGGATGAAAAACCGCCTAAACCTAAGGCAAAGGGAAGTCGATCAAGAAAATAAATTGAGTACTTTTAGTATTATTTTTCGTTTATCTTTTTGTTTCCTAGAATTTGTGTCATTATTCCATAAGGGCGTTTAAAATTTATGGTACACATGTCAAGGCAAGGTCAGACCAACGGGGAAAGAGTTCCATGCATGAATTTTTGCAAAGCTTTCCCGTGCAACGCCAATCCCAAGCGAATAATAATTACGTAGATAGATAAATTCTGATATTAATGTTCAATATTTTCTCGAATTTAATTTCCTTCTCAAACTTGTAAAAACTACCTGAACATGGAGATATTTGCGAATAAAGCAGTTGAACTGTTGTAGAAAATGAACCCAATTACCTTCAGTTTATAAAATCTATTGGCTTGAAATTTCATTCATTTTCAGTAAGAATAGTTAGACGGTTTCAACCGCGAGAGCAAACATATTGTCAATAGCTCAGCGAAGCTAAAGCATTCTAGATAATCATCAATCTCATGCCTTGATTATACTGCATGTTAACTGTTCGTTACAGGTATCTTGCAAGTGTTACAAATATTTTTCAACTTGCAGTAAACATGACGTATAATCCGGGCATCATACCCTAACTTGATACACAATAATGCAGCAAGTGTCGGTTATGATAGTGTTTAAAGGGCGCTTTAAAAAAACATGGTATAACTGAACATTGGTGTATTGTTTTTTTTATTTTTTAAATATTTAAAATGATGAGTCAAATGAGCAGAAAACTCGATCGGACTTTTATCATTCATACCAACAAACAGTTTATCCCATTTCAAGAGAATCCAACAGTTAATTTATGTTTAGATCTTCATATCGTAAATCCCTCTCCTCGAGAGTTACGTAAGCCACAGATTATTAAAACTATATATATTGCGAATATTTAAATTGTTTCAATACTCTAAAATAATATTTAACTTACATATATATATTCTGCATTTCTGCATATGCTTCATCGTTTTATTGTGAGTATGCACGAGTATTATGATTAACATTGCTTACTTATACTGCATGGTATGATTAGGTGGGTTTGAGATTTAAATATGATAAATATCAGGTATACATTGTGAACATGGCCTTCTTTCATACTTAAAAATACTTTGCCTTAGTTAGCGAAGACTAATGACTTCAAACTTGGTTTTGAGTTCCTGGAAGCAGTCCCGTGAAAGCTGAAATTGTAATAACCGGTTTTAAAGCATATTTTACTAATGGATTAATTAATTGTGGCTTTTATTTTGTTTAGTCATATTCTACCATCAAAGGCCGCAGACCAAAATCTAGGCACCGTAGGTTCTCCATCTTAAGAAGTGCAAGATAGCAGGAGACTTCCGTGATCTCCACAGGGTCGCTTGTCCTCTTACATTTCAAGTTAAGTTTTTTCAATTCTAAAATGAGTCAAAATTAATTTAGAAGCCATAAGTTTAAGAACGTTGAGCCTTAATTGATTCGCATACTTTTTAGAGATGCGATTGACTTGTTCAACTGATAATCTTCGATGTCCTGCATCACTTTAGAGTAGCACCGCTCCTGATTAATAGCCTGGCAGATTTCATTCGGGATTCCCGTCAGAATGTCATCCACTAGGCTGATATATCGGGTGTTAATAGACAGCTCTTCCAAGTTGGGCATCATGTCATACACAACATCAATGAGGTGTTGGTAATGAGGGACCTCCAACTTTTTCAACTGAGGAAATAAATACGCTGCTCTCTGGAGACAATAACTGTCGACAAAATCACAGGGTAGCTTCAAATCCTGCACAGTCAAGGAGGGCTTGATTCCAACTTTCAAAAACTCATCCCACTCTCCAAACATCTCTGAGAAGCTGAGAGATTTTAAATTGGGGAACTGGTCGATAAATGAGATCTCAGGAAAGGTGACAGAAATTCTTCCAAGCATAGACCCCTTGATTTTAAGAGATTTGAGCTGCCTCATGCAAGGGAAATCGATGACAGATATGGAACTCATGGCCACATCTGCAATTTTGAATGACTCCATGGAGGCACTTTGACTCTTTAAAAAAGCTTTCATGCTGCTAGAGTCATCAAGCTGAGATCCCCAAAAGTCCATACTCAAGTTTTTCAACCGAAGGCCCAAGGTACTTAATCGAATGAGATGAACGTCTCTAAGTTGAGCTTCAATCTCCAAGAATTTGATACGGTATAAATTACAGGTGACAATCGCTTGAATTAAACACTCGACCGCTTCCCCTTCCTCAAACCCGTTGTGACAAATCAGTGCAAGGTGCTCCAGATTGGGTGCTGCCTTCATTACGGCGGTTATGAATTCAAAAAAAAGGTCAAGGGTCTCCGGACTGGCCTGAAGTAAATGTATCTTGAGCTTTTTCAATCCGCTGAAATCCAAATCTTCTGGGATTCCTTTTCGAAAGAATCGCTTCCCCGAATCATCTCGAATCGTCAGCTGTTCCATGAATGGGCCACAGATGTGCAGAAATTCCGTCACCACTCCCTCCTGTCCCGACTTGATTATGGAGGTGCCGATGTCAAATCTAGTGAAGGGTGAATCTCCTCCCATGTCAACTAATTTATAAAAGTTTTTCATCTCCTCTATTCCATAGTTCTTTGCATTTGTCCAGTAGTTGTCGTCGTTGAAACTCAGTTCAATTTTTGAGCAGAAAGGGTTGAAGAATTGTGCAGCGATTTCATTCCAGTCGTGGTTAACCTCCCGGGCAGCTTTCAAATCGTTTAGGGAGAGAAAGCTCAGCATTTTTCTTATCACCTGTGGATATGTACGTATTATTTTATTTTGATTTCTTTAATTAGAATTACTGTGTACTTAAATGTAGAGGTAATTGTTTAGACTTTTTGACCAATAACTTACGAGGTCGACATGGAGTGGGTTCAAACGTCGACATTCTTGTGCTACAATTATATTTGAGGAACTTTCTCCAACTTTCTCTTCTGACCCTTCTTCTTCCATCTCAATACTTTTATTTCTATTATTCCTGAAAATTAATAATTTTTTAAATTTATTTATTCCTTCCAGCAAACCTATTTTGTTCAGAATTTTTTTTAATCCGCGTTTCAGGAATAAACCGTAAACCTTTTTAAAAAAAATCTTTTCCACCTGACATACTTAAATATTAACAAGTTTTATACTAAAAATTTAAAACAAGTACAATTCAAATATTATCTAAAAGGAAAAGCATCTCAAAATATCATAAAATGAATGGACTTTGACCTACCTTGAAATATGGCCAAGACCTTTGGCTTGAATGTAGTTCTTGGTCCTCCAATTAATCTGGCACAGAATAATGAAATAAAATTAAAATAGATTTTTTGTTAAAATCACAGAAGAAGCTGGCTCCCACTGCCACCCTTAACAATACAAGTGGATAGGAGATATGAATTAATCTGAACTCTTTTGTTGTGTTGGTGTTGTTCTTAATATAAATAAATTGAAGTACGTCGCGAAACTATCTTTCCTCCTCCAAGGTTTCCTTACCATTATTGGACATACAAGATGAAGAGAAAAAATACCTTAGCGCTACTCATTCTGTTCAGGTTGGAATCTGCAAGTCAGGGGTTCTTCTTCTGCGTTGGACTTCTCAGCTACTGGGGCAAGGGAAGACGGGTATTCTGTACTTTTCACTTCTCTCGGCATCTCCCGGATTATTATACACGGGCATTTCCCGAATTGTTTTCAAATTAGTTGATTCATTCGCATAGTAACGAGGAAATTAAGGCTCGGCTTGATTGATTTATTCAAGAGCTTTGTTTTCAAGCAATCATTGTAATGCAAGATTAATGGACTGTTCCGGTCTCTAAAGGTTACGACAAATGAATTCTTTTTGAAAAATAACAAACTCTGAAATCTCGGAGGAAATGTTTCCTCCGAGTCTATGAAAATTTTCATTGCGTGTATGAAAATATTGCTTTTTCATACATGAAAATAATGGCGTCCTTTTTGCCGCCGAGTCTACAGAGGTCATTACTCTAGTTTTTTTCCACAGTTTTATGTTTTAACTCGTTACATTTGTTTACACCTTGTTCTCCACTGTCAGCTTGATTAAATTATCGTTGAATTGGGTAATTGCTCTGCTGAGTGTAAGGTGAGTACTGCAGAAGTCTGGAGGATAGTTTACCCTAATAAGCATATTCAAGCCGATTTCATTGAGCTCGTAAATGACTTTTTTGACATTATGAATAGTCGCAATCCTAAAGAATCTCTCAAGAAGAAAAAAGCTTTCGGGTTGGAATTGGAGTATCAGTCAAATATTCTTGCCAGAATGGAATACGCTGTAATTAACTTAAGGGTAGGTGAGTCTAAAACCCTGTATCCATTCCAAAGAGGATTTTTAATTACCATAAAGTCGATTCAAGAATTGTACATTGAAATGTCTGGGGACTCAATGCGAATTAGTTACATTCTAACCCATCGTTTGAATCAGGACATTGCTGAAAATGCATTTAGTATGATTCGTAGCACTGGGGCTTATAATCAAAATCCAACCCCTGTTGATGCCAAACATCGTCTCAAGCTTCTTTTGCTATCCTGGGGTCATCACATTCCTGATCACTCTCCTGTAGAGTGTGAAGATTCTGGACCTTTTCTAACTGGATCA
>JAQFYM010000082.1:0-130747 GCA_034694785.1 Agrenia bidenticulata
TAAATATGTACCGGTAAATATGTACCCGGAAAATATGTACCCATGGTAAATATGTACCCGGAAAATATGTACCGATTTATATACATTCCTACCATGTCTCTGGTTATTAGGTACACACAAATTTTATAAAATTGGGAATACATTGGTTACCTTCAATTTTGTTTTGGCTTGGGTTGGTAATTGATGTCAATCTGATGGTTAATGCTCATCCAAATATTTTTTTAATTCATAGGTTTTTGAAAAAAATAAACAGGACCCATTGTTTGGCTACATAACAGTATTATTTTATAGTAGTTATAATTAGTTATAAATTTTGACTGTTGTAAAAAAACTGAATTAATTTTTCGGCCAACACATTCGTCGGTACATATTTACCAGTACATATTTTCCGGTACATATTTTTAGGTACATATTTTCCGGGTACATATTTTCCGGGTACATATTTTCCACGGGGACATATTTACCGGTACATATTTTCCGGGTACATATTTACACCAACCCGTATCGATGTGTCTAGCATATATTTTATGAATGTATTTATGAATGAACTTTATTAGGTGTGAATAATGATGCTGGGGGTACCGAATAAACTTTCTTTCAAAACATAGGCTTTCATTGATAGGAAATTTTATTATTGATGTTTAAAAGCTAAGATTTAATTGTTATAAATTTTACGAGTGTTCAAGTATTTTGAATTGCAATTTCTATACCCAGTAAAGATTCAGACAGAATCCTCTTCATGATTTTTGAAATGTACTAAAACTCAAGCTGTAGCACGGACCGAGAATAAAAGGTTGCATACAAGCACAACAGTATAGCGAGGCATTATCTTAACTTAGTTTGTTGGGAACAAGGATAAGGAATGGAAGGTCCAATTATGTCTAATTTTGAATCCAACCAAATTAGCATATTTCATGACTCGTGCCAGCAGTTTTTTTTAAAGTTACAGTTCCCATAAACAATTTCATAACAGAACAATAAAAAATATTTTTTTAAAGGATAATATAATTCGTATGCAATTTTAGTTATTTTAAACTCGGGGAAATATTAAAAAGCTTTAATTTTCAGCCTGCAGAGCGGAGAAAACCTTGGCAAGGTACTTTGCAGACTAAAGCACCTGGATCTGACTGCCTTCAAATCAGTTTAGCTAAGCTGCTTAGAGTTTATGGAAGCGAGAGCTGTCTTTTTTTAAATCTGTACACTCCAGATGTAAGTCAAACTTAAAAAAATACATTTACTTTTCATTATCTAATTCCGTTAATCCTTTAAAAAAAATTATAACCTGCATATAATTTTGTAACCCTATAATTCAATAGTTACCGTACGAAGGTAGTAGTCCCAACTACCCTGTCGTTGTCTACATCCACGGTGGCTCCTTTGTCATGGTTAGAAATGATTTCAATCGATTTTTTAAAATCTTGAACTAATTTTTGTGAATAATATACTGGATGAAATTTTCTGAATAAAAGGGATCTGGGTCAGAGCATGGCCCCGCTTATATGTTAGATGAGGATATTATATTGGTTACGATAAACTATAGGTAAAATGTATCTTTTAAAAATCAATATAAGGTTTCAGCCACAAATTAAAATCTTTCTCATTTACAGACTTGGGGTCTTTGGTAAGCTGTTGAGAAGGACTATACTCAGACTAATAGTCTTAATGAACTTCAAAATACAAATTGTATTTTTATAATTTATAATTTAATAATCATAATTTATATATCACAGGCTTTCTAAGCACGGGTGACCATGTCATCCCGGGTAATTGGGGGCTAAAGGATCAAGCCCTGGCGATTGAATGGATTTATGAAAATATTGCCCGATTCGGCGGAGACCCAAAAAACATCAATCTTTGGGGATACTCTGCTGTAAATTGCTTAATTTAACATTTTTCCATTGAACTATACAATTGTAGATAGCTAAACTAAATCTTACAATATGTTTAAAGGGAGCAGTATCAGTTCATCTTCACATGATCTCGAATAAAACTCGTCACATGTTTACGAAAGGGATTTCCGGTGGTGGCAACGCTCTTAATCACTGGGGGGTTCAAAAACCATGGCGTGCGAGGTACTACACTAACCGACTCGGCAGAAAGCTGGGGTGCCCCACCGATAACAGCGAGGCACTGAGGACTTGCCTATTGACAATTCCACCCAATACTCTTGCAGCGTCTCAGCTCAATTTATTTGTAATTCTAATGAATACCACATTTTAAAGGCCCTGTTGGGGGTCAATTATTTTAAATAGAGATAACAAATTAGAAAACACTTCCATAGGACTGGTTCCCATTTCCACCAACCCTTTTTTCCCCAACGATAGAACCGGATCATCCTGAAGCATTTTTAATAGAATCCCCAGAAGATGCCTACAAATTTGGTCATGTTGCAAAAAAACCGTGGGTACTTTCTACCACTAGGGAGGAAGGCCTTACTGGTGTTTTAGGTTCGTTGAAACCCTAAAAATCCTATTGGATAGAATAATATCCAACATTTATTAGTTTTAATAACTTTCCAACTGTTTCAGTATTGGAATTACTGCTGAGATGGTTCCCCATGAGATTAAGCTGGAATAATGTAGCACGACATTTGCTGGATTTCGATTACATTGCTGACAATCCGCAGGACATAACGGACAAGGTTACTAAGTTTTACTTTGGGGATAAATCCCCAATAAAAGCTACGGTATTTGATTATTCTAAGGTAAACATATTGATTAAATTAATGCGTGTACACGGTCTTAAGAGCTTTTTAAGCTCGTTTATTAATAGAATGAGTGATCTTATGTATGAATATTTAAAATAGTCTATGACAGATCGATTCTTCCATGTTGGGATTAACAATGGCCTCAAAGCTCATTCCCAAATCGCTCCAACTTACTCCTTTCTTTATTCATTTAGTAAAGGAACGTATAGTTTGGGAAATATTTATGGCCACCAGTCCAACGAATGGGGTAAGTAAAAACGGATCTGTGAAGTATAATAAACTCGAGAGAAAACACTACAGAAATTTCAAGCATATATTATAGTTTGAATGACCTTTTAATTAAAAATCATTTGACACAGGCGCTGGACATGGGCAAGATGATGCTTACTTCTTCAACGCGTCTTCACTTTACCATGGGTTGAGATTGACTGACCCGGAATATAAAATTAGCCAAGTTATGATAAACTTCCTCACCAATTTTGTTACAAAAGGGTAATGGTATCAAGATACTAATAGTAAATCCGATGGATGCATTGAATACTTTATTAATCAATAGAGAACCTTTGTTCATAACTGATGCCGGGGAAGAATTAAAAGTGTGGGAGCCTGTGAGACACGGGTCAGATATTAGGATGCTAGAAATAGATGAAGAGATCAAGATGATAAACATGCCGAATCAGGAAAGGTTACAATTTTGGTTTGGCCTGGGATTGAAGGACACTGTTCCATGGATTTCAGAAAATAATATATCAAGCCCTGTAGAACATAATATGCGGTTTAAGTTTTTAGAAAACAATTCCTCAACGCAGGCTTCGAATGTGTAACAATTGGGGCATTAAATAATCCAGTAAGAGAAATTAAATAAAAAATGTTGGATGAACCATGAAGATTAAAGCGTGACTCACTGTTCATTGCAGTTTTATTTGAGGTAGAAAAAGATTCTAAATATTTGGCTTTAAGAATTTTTAATGAAAATCTAAAAATCGAATCGAACATTCACAATAACTGTACAGATTTGATCTTCAACACGAAGGTTGTGTACTATGCATTGTTCCAAGCTAAATTTAAAGAAATCAAGGACTATATTGGGATGCAAGAAATCTTTAAAGTTTAAACCTATCGTAAACTGTGTCTGTAAAAATGCTCTATAATATTAATGCAAAAAAATCATCTAGCCAGTAATTTTGCACCATTTTATTTAATTTTTATAATCTCATTATCTGTTATTGCAATAACAATCAGTATAACTCACTGAAAACGCCAAAATATCTTAAGACTTTCTTAACACTGCATAGGAATTTTGAAAAAAATGGAAATGAACCCCATAAAAAAATCTACTATCCATAGAAATAGTAACCTTTCAGTAGTACTAATTTCCCAAGTTCTTTAAAAACTGTTACACAATTGATATATATACAATAAATATATATAAACATTAATCGCCAAATGGACATAACATAAAACTTAAATTCAATTTCAATTCAATTTTTGTTAGATTGAAGCAAAATGTCAAGGGATATAACTGAAGTTATTTGGATAACATTATTACGCATGAAGTGCACAATTTAGTTATATCGTTACTAGTTGAAATTCAATATTTTAGTTGCAGAGCTTAAAAAGTTACAAAGGCCTCAGTGAATTGAACACCAAGAAATTACCGTTCTATAAGGCAGTTACACAAGGCAGTCTAGATATGACATGAACACAACAGGTAAGGTCATAAATTTAATTCAACAACTGCAGGCCACACATAGGTATCACGAAGGTCTTATGAAGAACAAGATTGGGGCAGTTTCTTCTGTTAACTATCTTCCAGAGACTATCATCATGGGAAACCTGTTCGACCGATGAAAAACCATTTAAAGATTCTGCAGGTACAAATACACTAACTTACTTTTTTAATTGCATTATTTAGTTTTTACGCAGTCAGAGTTACAAGGTCCTTTTTTTCACATCCAGATTAGAGGTTATCGAGCAGTCCATCCCATTTAGCTTCATGTTGAGCATCCCTCCTATGGATAGTAATAGAATTAGTGAATGGCAATTGTATTTTCTTGGCAGTAGATTAAAGTTTCGAGTCAGGAGTAGACGTTGTCCATAGTTTTCGGAAGACTGTACAGCCATAGTTCAAGATGACTGTGATGCTAGGTGTGTTTCTATTCAATCTACTTTGTGGACTGGTACCGTGTGACCCGAATCAAGGGGGTCCCCAAGTGAGTAACAATCCATTTCTCGAAAATGGTTTTCGGGATGGGAGACCGGTAAATAAATCCGAGATCCCTGCTAGGGCTACAGTGCGTTCGGGCAAGGTTGAAGGGTACCATATGAAAACGGTTGGAGCCAGAGAGATATTCGCGTTCGAAGGGATCCCCTATGGAAGGGCGGAACGATGGAAGGTAAAACAACATGTTTTAGTTTAAAGACTGAACAGTAAAATCTGAGAATGCTTTATAAGACAATCAACTCGCAGATGCATTAGTGCGTTTAAACTGAATGGTCCATCGTTAAATGAAATCAAAACCACAGACGTTCTATTTCTATAAAAACATGATTTAATAAATTTCTTACTGCAGTTTGTACAATTATAAAATAACTTCGATGACTTCCATTTGATGAATGAATGTAATTTGCTTTTATTTGAATTGCTCAACTTTCGTTCATACATAAGTTTGGAATAAAATTCTCGAGCACTACGTACGTATTTCGAGCATAAAGCTTTAGTCTTCAATTTTTGTGAGAATATCGATTCTTAACTATGCTAGGATTACCCAAAGTATTTCGGACGACTGTCTGAGTATTAATTTCAATGAAAGCGGTAAAGCTTTTAGTAATTGATTTTAGTCTGCCACTATAGTTTTGATCGTTTACAGTCTCCAGTTCCAAGGGAAGAATGGAGAGGAACGCTTGAAACCAAAAAACCTGGACCTGACTGCCTCCAGCTCAGCGCAGCAAAGTACGTACGAGTTCATGGCGATGAAAATTGCTTATTTTTAAACACATTTACCCCCGATGTAAGTACTCGTATACACATTACAATTTTAAGCATAATACGTCATGAATAATTATAGTCGATAAAATTATGTAGCTTCCATACAAAGGTAATAGCCCACAGTATCCCGTACTTATATATTTTCACCCTGGAAGCTTCCTTATGGTATTACCCATTTTTTCACAAGTAGTCTGGCACACTACCAAATGATAGGACAAACAATTAAAAGCGTATTTATCCTTCAGGGTTCTGGATCTGAACACGGTCCGGCATATCTTTTGAACGAAGACGTGGTGCTTGTTACAGTCAATTTCAGGTGATTCCTCACACCCATAATTAGGTGGAAATTATATGCAACGCAAGGAGTTTTAACATGTAAAATAAAACCATTCATTTCTTTGTAGGCTTGGTGTACTAGGTGGGTTTTTCAACGGCATTCAGAAGTCCCAGGCAGATTATATAGTAATTAATTATACACTTTAACTATGCATCGATTTATTACTAGGCTTTCTAAGCACGGGGGACAATGTTATACCAGGTAACTGGGGGCTAAAAGATCAAGCCTTAGCAATCGAATGGGTGCATGAGAATATTGCCCAATTCGGGGGGGACCCGAACAACATCAATCTTTGGGGGTACTCAGCAGTAAGATTTTACATGCATTTAACCCATGTCAAGTGCTAAGAACATAAGGAATGTTTTACTGTTTCCTTTGAAGGGAGGAGTCTCGGCACACCTCCACATGATCTCAAATAGAACTCGACATTTGTTCACCAAAGCCATCTCAATGGGCTCTGGTAGCGCTTTCCAGCACTGGGGCATACAAAAGCCGTACCGAGCTAGGAATTACACAAACAGAATAGGAAGAAGATTCGGGTGTCCTACAGACAACAGTTATGCCTTAGCAGACTGTCTTGGAAAAGTTTCGGCTGTGAAACTCGTCGCAGATCAGTTGAATTTAGTCGTATGATTCGAATTTAAATAACATACATAAAGAATTTATTGATAGCAGATGATGAATAAATAATTGATTCCCCAACAGGACTGGTTTCCCTTTCCTGGAACATTGTTTTCTCCAACAATAGAGTCAGAACACCCCGAAGCGTTTCTTATAGAATCAGCTGAAGACGCTTACAGGCTAGGTCATGTCGCAAAGAAGCCATGGATTATTTCAACTACGAGTCAGGAAGGGTTAACGATAGTGTTGGGTAATTTACTTATGTACTAATGTACTTTATTGTAAATTGTAAATGCATGTTTGAAAACTTTTAAAATATGATTTAGAATGTTTCGTTACTTACATTGCCAGTCATTCAGCTATTCTTGAGGTGGCTTCCTTTTAAAATTAGTTGGAGGGATGTTGCACAACATTATTTGGATTACAGATACATTGCTCAAGATCCTGATGATATAACCGAAAAAGTTACAAAGTTCTACCTCGGGGACAAGCAACCGATGCGAGGTACTTCTTTTGAATATGCTGAGGTAATTGTGTAATCCGTTTTTGATTTCTATAATTTTAAAGCTCATTTGTTTACTATATGAGGGTTTTTCTTGTAGATGATGACAGACCGGTATTTTCATTTCGGCCTTCTCAAAGGTATCCAAGCCCACTCAGAAATTGCTCCTACTTATTCGTACATGTATTCTTTCAATAAAGGAGAATATAGTATGGGAAACCTCTATGGATATAAGAAAAGCGAATGGGGTAAAAAAAAATGGAATAGCAAAATTAATGATGGAAAAATGATAAATTGAACTTTAAATTGCTTCTTGAATTTGATACTCATTTCTGAAATTAAAGGACCTGGACATGTTGAAGATGACTACTACTACACAAACTGTACAACTCAGTTTCCAGGGTTCAAGGAAACTGACCCCGATTACAAAATGTCCCAAGTGATGATCAAGTTTTTGGTCAATTTTGTTACAACAGGGTATGCAAGCTTCATTACTATTACTTTAATTACCTTTTATCTATTCCCCATCTAATTAATAATTTTCCTCATATCTCACTCGAATTCTTTAACTGTAATCCATGCATGCAAGATTTTTAGTTCCAGCATCCTCCAATTAAGGCCGAACATATTGATTTTTTTGTAGAGTACCGACGTATACAAATGATGACGGAGAAGAAATGAAAGTTTGGGAGCCAGTAACCAACATCTCAGATGTAAGAATGCTACAGATGGACCAAGAAGTTAAGATGATCTCATTTCCTAAGAGTAATTTAAGGAGGTTAAAATTCTGGCAAGATTTGGGATTACGCGATACCATACCTTGGATACCAATAACCTAAAATGTAAATTATTAGATGATTATATTCAGCCAGCTTATGTTTAGTTTATAAAAGTTTAGTTTAAAGGATAAAGAGGAGACTATAAAATTGAATCTTCAGACTTTGATAAATAAACGTTAGCACATTTGTTGTCAGTATAATTTTTAACTCTTCTCGAATTCTTTGATGAATACAAAAGAGAAAAGTGTGGTACATGAAATTATATTTTGGGTCCAAATTCAACGGGAGATTTCGTACACAAACATTTAAACCGGGTTTAAATGTAAAAAAGTAGTTCCAGGTCATTGGTTCAACATGCACAACCTTCCCTACAACACTGGCAATTATTCCGCATTTTTCATGATTCTGCCAAAAATACACCATAAAATAAATTTCAGATTTGATTTATTTACCCCAAAGAACAAACCCATACAAAGGCGATAAAAAATCTAACGATGTAAAATTCGAATTCTATCTTCAAATGTAAATTTTTCATATAAATCATAATTTCTATATTCAATACAACGATGAGACACTATCCACCAGTCGGCGGTGACGCTGCTTATTTTAAAGCTTGATTTTTATTATTTCTTCCCCTTTTTACCTCCACCACCACCACCTTTGCCTTTTGTTGTTTCAACACTGATCAATTCCATGTCAAAAACAAGCGTTGCATTCTTTGGAATCAGTCCCGCTTTTCCAGCTCCTCCATAAGCCAACTCTGGCGGACAAGTGATCTTTGCTCTTTGTCCTACGCTCATCTAAATTCAACAATGATGGAAACTTATGATAACTGTTTAAATACTTATAAAGAAATTACTATGCATGAATATAACTACATAACCTACCTGTGTGATAGCCTCTTCCCATCCTTTAATAACTTGACCTCCACCAACTTTGAACTTCAATGGTTCATTCCTATCCCTTGATGAGTCAAACTTCTTCCCATCACTAAGGGTCCCCGTATAGTGAACACTGACAGTTTGCCCAGCTTCCGGAAAAGTTGCCCCTGAAATAAATTTTAATTAGTTCATGGTTAAACTGAATCTTTATAATTAGCTGTTTGAGAAAGAAAGGTAAGGTGGTGGGTTCAGTGGGTTGGGTATAGTAGTGTAACATCGATAACACATGTGAGATGTGGTATGTAAATAACTTTTTACGTTAACTTAAAATCCCTCAACCTCAAGTACCATCAAGAACTTTACAGTTAAAAAATATCATTAATAACTTACCATCTCCAGACTTCATGTTTTCAAACTTGATACCCATGATTTAATGAATTCCTTATTTATGTATTTCTAAAACCGGGTTTATAAAAAATTAATAATTCAATTCTAGTCTACCACCACTGCTTTACAGCAATACAAATTCGGCGGTCGACGGTCACGAATACTTGTACTCCATGGCTCGTCATGATGGATAAATTTATTCTTTAATTCCATTGCATCCAAAAAACTTTACTTTCCAAATTTAATTTAATTCTTTAATAAATATTTAGATTGCTCAATTACTAAATTTCTGTAAAACATTAATTATTAAAGACTCGTTAGTTTACCTACTTGCAGTATTACGGCTGGTACAGCTAAGCGGGACTAAATCCCACGATTATTGAGCGGTAAAATCTTTAATTCAAACTGTCTTTACACCTTGAGATGAGCTCGCACTATCAACTTAATACACACGTGCTTTTCGAATTATTTTAAACCTGTCGAATTAAAGTTGTTGTTGTTGTTAAAAAAAATAGTGTTTAAATCTCTTACCTTCTAATCATTCGGGTCCCGAAATCCAACCATTCTAACATAAACCTCCAAGCGTGGTATCAACATGAGTACTTGGAAGGTCAAATTATCCTCATTAGCTGCTCCGGATGGAGTAAGAAGCTCGAATAAACAAGACGACGCCCTCGTCGACACAGATACAGACGATGAAAACGATAGCGAAGCCAACGTTTCAGATCAGAGGAAGGAAGGGCCGAGGGTCCGAACTTTTGAGAACCTCGGTTTGACGCAGGTTGTGCATGACCGGATAAAAAATCAAATTTGTAAGTCAAGTTGTTTTATTTAGGCCTTTAATTTGAAGCATATAGAATCTGCGTTAATAATAAATTTATAAATATATTAATCGAAATTGCAGGTTTGGCCAAGCCAACAAAAGTTCAAGGGGAATGTATTCCAGCGCTTCTGGCAGGGAAGAGTTGCATCGCTCACGCTCCTACAGGCACAGGAAAGACTTTGGCCTTTTCAATCCCTATGATTCAAAAGTGGGGCAAGGACCCTTATGGAGTGTTTGGACTTATTTTGACCCCAACAAGAGAGTTGGCCCTTCAGATCAAGGATCAAGTACGGTTTCTAGGTGGTGACAGAGCCAAAGTTTGCTTGGTTATTGGTGGAGTTGATTTCCAGCAGCAGGCGGTGGAACTTTTTAGTAAGCCCAGCTTTGTTGTAGCCACTCCTGGGAGGTATAATGTATTTCCACTAATTTCCATTTTATAGTTATATGACAATTGTTGGAAATTTTTTGAAACACTTTTTTAATGTTTTAGATTACTAGATCACCTAGAAAGTGCAGAGGTTTCTTTCAAGAATACGTTCAAAAACTGCAGATACCTTGTGTACGACGAGGCTGACAAACTCCTTGATGGACAGTTTGACGAGAATTTAGAAATTATTACATCGATGCTTCCGAAGAAGAAACAAGTTATGTTGTTTAGTGCTACAATGTCTGCAACGAATGAGATGGTGAAAATTGTACAAGAACTTTCCCAAACTACACAAAAGGTATTGAAATAAATTAATTTCTAGTTTTCTTAATTAATTGATTTTTGGTTTTAATGGTATGGATTGTTCTAGCCATTTATGTACAGCTATGAAGACGACGAAGATCAGGAAGAAGAGACAGACATTTTAAAACCTAAAGCTCCCATGCTTTCAAAAATCCCTCTGGTTCAGAAATATTTGATGTGTCCAAAGGATTTTAAAGACGGTTACTTAATGGAATTACTAAGGTCAATTAGAGATGATGAAGTAAAGCTGCCCGTTAAAGTCCGTTCAATGATTGTTTTTGCTGCAACAATAAGGTATGTTATAGTACTACTAAGTTAATACCTGATGAGTTTACTGTATACAGGGAAATGTTTTATTTGCATTATAGAGAAACACAGATATTATCGCTACTACTGGCTAACTTAGGATTTGAAAATACAACCCTTCATTCCCATTTGGACCAAAGGTCTCGTGCCAAAGCTCTATCTGATTTCAGATCTTGTCGTGTGAATACTCTTGTTGCAACGGACGTTGTAAGCAGAGGTACGTTCAATTCAATACCTATGAGTGTATTAGTAGACACCAAAAACATAAGTCTAACCCGTCTAACCCTTGTTTCTTGCAGGCTTGGATATTAGGACTGTCGACTTGGTTATCAACTACTCGATTCCAATGCCCCCGGACTACGTTCACAGAGTCGGACGAACAGGTCGAGCTGGGCACAAAGGATTAGCTATAATGTTTGTTGTTCCTACTAGGGACGTTCCTTTTTTGACTAACGTAGAAAATTACATCGGGGAAAAATTAACAGAAATGAAAATTGATGGTAAGATTATTTCTTTAATCTATGTATGTGTATTTTAATTAGTTAAGTACCACAATAATAGTTAAAATGTTCACTTGCACAGAATCAAAAGTACTGAAGATATTGACAGACGTTCAGTCTCAGCGAAAAATAGCGGACCTTACTGTAACAGAGAACGATCCGTTTGAGGAACGATCCAAAGTAAACAAGCAAAAGAAGGTAATTGAAGCTGAGATGGCAGGAAAAACCATTGCAGACAAGAGATCCACGACGAAACGGAAACTTTTTTGGAAAGCAGAAAAGAACAACAGTAAATTATCAAAACCCCAAAACAAATCCTAGAAATACGACGAAATTTCAATGAATTGAGTAATAAGTAAAGACTTCAATTTTATGTGTAATCTTAATTCTTGTAACTGGGCCAATTATTTAAATAAGTCAAGAGGGGATTTTTCATAACGTTTTACACTTAAGTTGTGAATGTACTGTTATACGCTGTATTCCCGAAGTTCCGCAATTAGGTACCATAATTCATATTATTAGTAGCGTGACAACTCCCACCAATTTAATTTAATCACAGCGACGTGGTAATGATAGGGTAGTTCTGATTCATATACTATACGGTTCGGCACACAGCATTTCTTATTAACTTAACGGTCTGTTTACTTTACCTTACCTATACCGTAAATAATAACTAGGGGCTACTTAGTTGGAAATATCGAAAGCTGAAAGCAATTGTCCTGTGTCACACTGAAGGTGCATGTATTGAAGAAAAAATTGTCATGTTTCCTTAAAACTCTTAACTATTATAGGAATATCGGTTTTTATTTTTCAAAATGGTGTGGCAGCAAGCTTTATATTTAGTGAATCTTCTGTGTAAATTTGTTCCTTGTGACTACTCATTCCCGTATCCAGATACATCTGTCAGTGACCCACAGGCTTTTCAAAATCAAATAACACTCGGATTCGACGACTCGTTAGGGATTGGAGACTGGGGAAAGAATGCAGAAGGTCCCCAGAATTGGCTCAAAGAACATGATTACACATTGGATGACCCCCTTGCAGTGATTACGAAGACTGGAAAGCTTCGAGGATTCTGGATGCGAGTTGTGGGGGGTAGAAAAATCAGAGCTTTTGAAGGAATTCCGTATTCCGAACCACCAGTGGGATACTTCCGGTTCGATGTAAGTTTGTAGTAACATTATTCTATGCCTTACGCAGTTGTACATTTTATGGACATTTGTAGTTGATTTGTTTCAGGCTCCTGCTCCGAAAATATCATGGACGGGTTTGTTACATGCTACGAAAAAGGGACCAAAATGCCTGCAGTTTGGTCAAATTCAGTTGCAAAGGGTTCTAGGTTAATTATTCTTTATTATTTTAATATTATTCATAGTTATTAATCCATAATAACAATTATGTTCTGAAAAAAACAGGAAACGAGGACTGTTTATTTTTAAATATATATTCTCCTCAAGTAAGACCGTTTGATTAATTTAGCACAGACGCTGCGATATCCCTTTATCAAGAAATATATTTATTACTTTAATGTTTTAGTTGCATAAAGGTCCAGGGCGGAACAATAAAACACGGTTTCCAGTACTTGTCTATATACACGGGGGTGGTTTCCAAGTAGGATCTGGGAATGACTATGGTCCATCGTATCTTTTGCAGCAAGACTTGATTTTGGTCACGTTCAACTGGAGGGTTGGAGTATTTGGTAAAATCATGTTTCAACTCTTATGACCGTTGTTCTACAAGCTAGTCTGAAAATTAATTGAAGCTTGTGTTGTCCTTCAGGTTTCATGAGCACCGGGGACTCATATAGTCCAGGTATTTTAGAAATGAACCTCTTCTAGATATTATTTTTAACACTGGTATATATTTCTCTGCGTCAAATTTGTTATTGTTACATGATTTCATTACAGGTAATTACGGTTTGAAGGACCAGGCCATGGCTATCCGGTGGGTTCATGATAACATTGAATATTTCAATGGAGATCCTTCCAAGATTACTTTGTTCGGACAAGAAGCTGGTACGTTATGTTTGCAGATGTGTCCGAAGTTTTACAGCTTTACAGTTTACGATTTGCTCTTAATAATGCAGGGGGTGCAAGCGTCCATTTACAAATGATCGCTTCCAAGGCTCGTCCATATTTTCATGGAGGAGTTTCGATGTCTGGAACGGCCTTCAATCACTGGGTATTCCATAGCCGAGATCAAGCTCATGAACTTACCAAGTATTTTGCGAAAAAGTTTCACTGTCCTGTCCACTCTTCCGAAGCAATCGTGTCCTGTCTGAGACGAGTGGATGCACATGAATTGGCCAAGACGCAGATAAAATTCCTGGTAAGTATTTCAGTACTGCCCAGGAACCCGTATCTCAATCATTATTAATAATTCTTTCTGGCTAAGGATGACTGGCCTATGCCTATTTACTTATTTCGTCCGGTTATCGAGGATCTGGATAAGAAATACGAAGCCTTTCTAACGGAGACTCCAGATGAAGTTTACAAGAGAGGAAACGTCGCAAGATTGCCGTGGATTACTGGGTTTACAGAAGATGAAGGACTCACGTTTTTGTTGCGTACGACAATCTTAATGAACACGATTTTAAGTTATTTTGTTAGTATTTCAAGTTTTTTTTTGTAGCTGCTGTATTTCGTCATACCATAAAGACCTTGCGCTCGCATTGGGATACCCTTGCTGCAGATTTTCTGGACTATGAACATCTGCCTGATACTGACATCGACAAAGTCACTAAAAAGATCAATTGGCTTTATTTTAAAAAAGATGGGCCGATGACAGCATCAATTAAGACATTTAGCGATGTACGTTTTCATAGATTATTGATATTCAAATTCGATTATTGCCATTGTTTTATTTTTTGGTTTTAGGCACTATCACTTCGATTTACGGTCACCGGAGTACACAAAGGTCTGCAAGCGCATTGCCAAATCGCTCCAACATACGGCTATATGTTTTCTTATACTGGTAAATATAATTTGGCCACCATGGCAGGTATCAAACCTCATGAATGGGGTAAGTTGTTCGAGTGGAGTTATTCAATGTGGTCAAAATAGGTAGTCCACTGACCAATAAACTAAATAGGTAATGTTGATTTTGCAGGAGTTGGACAGGGAGAGGACGTTTTTTATCTTTTTAACAGTACGAAGCTCTACCAAGGCTTCCAAAAATCAGACCATGAGCTCATACTATCAAAAATTATGGTCAATCTGTTTGGGAACTTTGCTAACAAGGGGTACAAATATCATATAATAGTTTAACAAATGTTTAAAACCAATACGATCGACTAATATAATGGGATTCCTCTCTTTCTTTAAAGATATCCTACGTTCACGCTTGAAAATCATGAAGATTTCCAAATCTGGAATCCTATCAAAGACCCCACGAACATGTCTTTTCTTCTTATTCATAAAAAGATAAAGATGATTCCTGAGCCTTATTTAAAGCAAACCATTTATTGGGAAAGTCTCGGGTTACCAGATACTATGCCTCTGATAAATTCGACGGAACATGCTCGTCAGTACAATCTGACGTTACCTGCATCCCCATTTTCCCCTCAGGAATCTTATTACATGATTTCCAAACCCGATGTATTTGATTTGGGATCAGTCACTACTCCTGTTCCTACTTTTTCGAATGTTGCATCGGATGCATATGGCTTAGAAACTGAAGTTACAACGACCACCACGACGACCACTCCCATTCCGACATCATCAAGTCCATATGATTTTGAATCTGAGACAACACCCATTACAGTCCCTTCTAGTGCAGCATTGGAAGGACCAGATCCGAAATTGGCGACGACACCCGTTCCTATCTCTTCAAGCACACCATCAGATATATTTCTAATTCCAAGGGATGACGACAGTGAATCAGACCTCACAGCTTTAATACCACCATTTTCTAAGATTCCAGACAACAAGAAGCAAGACGAGGTTTCGAAACCAGAAGAATCGGTATTTCTTCCGCCTCTTCCTCCAAGTACTTTAGAAATGTCCCCTGAAGTACATGTGGAACCAGAAAGCTACAACATTATGTAATAACATATTTCCCTGTGCTATTTAAATTAACTTCTATTCTGTTACAATGTTCTATTTACTATACTGATTACTGTCCTTATTCTTTACAATTACATTGGGGCGTAAAATCGAATTCATGCGGATTTATAAATTACAATTTTACAATTTTTGGTAACAGGACATACCATTGAATGATATTCAAAACGTAATTGAAAAAATATCCTAAAAGTGGGAATTGCAGCTAACCAAGAAAATGGAATTTGTCTTGCATATTACAATTAATTTTCTAAACACTCTAATGGCTCTAATCTTTATATTATTGCGGTGTTCAAGTAAATTTGATTTTTTATAAAATTTCTTCAATATATAATTAGTTAATTAGAGAAACTGATGGACACCCCCTCGACTTTGATTCTTGGTGAGAGCGTAGGAGGATCAAGTGAAGCTACATCTGATATTAAATTTAATCTATGGTTTATGCACGCAGTTAATCTTACAGTATAAATGGATTTTTGTGAATCGTGCCCGATGTAAATAAATGTCTCCTGGGCATTAAATGTGTATCTTGCGGTTTGGTTTTTTTTCTAAATGCCCAGTCTCAAGTACTTTTTTTTTTTTTAAACTTTCAGTACTTAAACACAAAAAGTTAATACATAATCTGTAGGCTATGATGAATACATTAATGTGGGGGCGTAATATTTCTAAACAACGATCTATGGTTCCCAACCACAACAACCGCATAAAATAGGATCACAAGTAATTGAGTTTAACCCAGCGAAAAACCCCAAAAGCATTCATGAAGATTTCCTAATTCTGAACTCTAATAATCCTTGAACCATAAAATTTTCCTTAGGACCCAAATCTAAATCTAACTAGTTCTTATAAATGATTTTAATTTAAAACATTTGCTTAAAATCTTCTAAAGCTTCTCAGGGGGGTTGGGAACATTAAATATCCCAATAACATATTTCAACTCTAAGAAAGTTGTACTATTTACTTCTCATGTTTTAACGCGTCTTTCATGAAATCTTATTTTCATTCTTATCTTAAAGTCTGAACCTTGAAGGCAGCAAAAATAAATTTTCTCGTCATGAGATATCTAAAAAAAAGTTTAAAATTTAAAATCTAATCATGATTTTGATAGCATCCGTTTTCTTAGTTCAACTCTTATGTGGCATAGTACCTTGTGATCCCCGGTACAGACTACCGGACCTATCCCCAGACCCTCATAAAATTAGTTTTGGCCATCGCAGTTCACAATATGAAAACATACAGAAAGTCCGCGGGCAGTTTTGGGATGGCTTCCCCAAAAAGTCCGAAACAGCTCTGTCAAGTATTTTAGACACTTCTGGGGAGGACTATTACTCAAAGTTCAAACCTTACCCATTAGTACGGACTCATAGTGGAGATGTTAAAGGGTATTTCATGAAAGTTGTCGGTGGAAGGGAGATTAATGCCTTTGAAGGCATCCCTTATGCCGAACCTCCTGTCGGCCATCTCAGATTTAGGGTAAGAACTCCGTAGCTACTAATATTTTGATATCCTGTTCAGGGCAAGTCAATCTTATTAAATTTTAATCGCTTTAGTCTCCCATTCCGAAAAAGCCCTGGGGTGGGACTCTTGAGGCATTTGGAGAGGCCAGAGGATGTCTTCAATACAACGCACCTAGACTTTTCCGAGTTCTAGGTTAATTATTCTTTATTATTTTAATATTATGCATATTTATATTATTATTCATAGTTATTAATCCCTAATAACAATTATATTCAATACAGGAAACGAGGACTGTTTATTTTTAAATGTTTATTCCGCTCAGGTAATGTTTACAGCCAACAGGTTTTTAATACTTACTATTCAATCCGATTGAAACTATTAGTAGTTATTGGTGAAATTATGCTGATGAATGTTTGTAGCTTCCTACGGAAAGCATACCGGAGCCAAAGCTACCTGTAATTGTTTTCATTCATGGTGGTAAGTAACACTGTGGACACTGTGGTTGAGTTTATCCAGTGCTTCAATCTATAAAGTTTGTACTCGCAATTTTAATGGAATCTTTATGACAATTATTTAATAAAATTAGGTGGATTTTTCTTTGGATCTACAGCAGCTTATGGTCCATCTTATTTCATGCAGAAGGACATTGTTTTGTGTTCTCTTCAGTATCGGTAATAATATACTTTAAAATATTAAACGATTGGTTGTAATTGTAGAGGTAACAAATTTATTGTTCTCTATTTTCTAGTCTCGGTGTTTTAGGTACGTTTTACACTAGATCAATATAAGTAAAGAAAACTGAAATTAACAAAACTAAGAAAATTGATATAAATTGTTTATAAGTCTATAATTTTAATCACCAAAGGTTTTATGAGTTCTGGAGACACTGCAAGTCCAGGTATTTTTGAACATGCCCTAGACAAGTTTTTATGAATCTGTTTTATCATCATATTATTTTTTAACAGGAAACTGGGGGTAAGGGAACCACAGGGGGCATATTGCAATCTTACTCGAAAGGGAACAGGGGACAAAGTGGATTTAACATTTGACCTTTGTTTTCACAGTCTCAAGGACCAAGCACTGGCCCTGAAATGGATACATGAAAACATTAAGTTTTTTGGTGGTGACCCAAGCAGGGTTACGTTAATAGGTAAGAGTTTTCATTCCCATTATAATTTAACTGCATCATGTTTTTTTATTATAAAAAACAAAATCAAATTAAAGTATAAGATCGATATAAGCAAAAATTATACGAATGTGCTAACCTGCTTTAATTTGTTTAGGTCAATCAGCAGGAAGGTATGGCATAATGGCATAATTCAGTAAATTTCAAGTTACTAAATTTGCTGAGGAACATTAGCTTTAATTTCGTCAACTGTCTTACAGTGTTCAAGTACATTACCACATGCTTTCGAAACAGTCGAGGCCTTACTTTCATAAGGCGATATCGATGAGCGGGACTGCTTTCAATTACTGGGCTAATCAAAATCAACTCCAAGCAAGGAACTTTACAGCGTCATTATCAAATTTGGTTGGTTGTCCAACGCAGGATTCTTATCAAATGGTCCAATGCCTTAGGGACATGGACCCAGTGAAATTGGTGGCTAAGACTCCAATGCTCTTGGTAAACTAAACCCTTCCGAATCTGTTTAGCAAACTAACAATAAGTTAAGTTTCAATTTACTTTAATATTACAATCAAAGGATGACTGGCCATACCCATCAACTGCATTCGCACCTGTCATAGAACCGTTTGAAGGGAACCCAGATGCATTCATTACAGATTCTCCCGTCGCCATTTATGAGAGAGGGGAGGTGGCAAAGATTCCTTGGATTGCTACGCTAGTAAGTGGAGAAGGCTATACGTTTTTATTATGTGAGTTTTCATTTATATTTTTTTAACTACCTATAATTCGAATTTGTAAAGTGAGAATTAAATTTGTTTTCAAGTTTCATACGTCACCTTTCAGTTCCAATTAGTTTTGAGAAAGAATTGGCACAAATTGGCATCCGATCTCGTCGACATCGACACACTTGATGTAGACCATGCTGGAATTACTGACAAATTGACCAAGTTTTATTTCAGGAATGTGTCACCGGAAAAAGCTCCAATACACAATTATGCTAAGGTAATAATAGTTTAATATGTTATCATCGTCTTAAATTATAAAAATGAAATTATTTGTAAAAATTCCAGATTGTCACCGACAGAGTTTTCCTCACAGGGATTTACAAAGCTATTCAAGCTCATACCCAAATCGCACCAACTTATTCCTTTATATTTGACTATAATGGACAGTACAATGCTATCAATAATTATGGTTATCCAAGCAGTGAATGGGGTAAGTTTTCTGGAAACAAATACCTTCGTCTACTAAAATCTAACTAAATTTTAATAATTGATTCCTAATTTTTCCAAGGTGTGGGTCATGCCGAGGTATTTTCCACTGACCTTTACATTCAAAATTACAGTCAATACATTGATTAAAGTATTAATGGTATTTTAGGACATTTTCTACATCTTTAATAGTTCTTCAATCTACCAAGGATTCAAGAGGGAGGACCCTGAGTTCAAAATTAGTCAGTTGATGATAAATCTATTCGTCAACTTTGCTGCCAAAGGGTAACAGAACGTTTGAAATTTAATCAGTCGATTAAAAAAATATTTAATATGCTACTATTTTAATTTACATGGCTATTTCAGAGAGCCAGTGTATACAAATAGGCTTGGTGAAGATGTAAAAGTGTGGAGCCCCCATGATAACCCAGATCATTTAAAGTTTCTCAAAATTGGAGATACTACTCGAATGGTTCGAGACCCTTTTAAAAAAAGAATTCGATTCTGGGACCAACTCGGCATCCCAGACATTCCCCATGAAGTACGAGTACAACAATCCTACCCTAGTGAATATCTCTACGGGGATCCTTCGGAATTACAAAACCTTTAGAAAAAAAGCTAAAACAGTTTGAATTACATTCTTATTGCATTGTAACTTGGAAGCTTCATTTAAAAAATTCAAAATAAGGTTAAGGCAATGTAGCCTGCAGGGTTTGAATGAATAAAAAATGTGTTTTGTAAACAGACAAAATGACACCGCTATTTTGACAAATCGTAACTCGTGAAAAGTGGACTGGCTTTGTATGGAAAGAAACAATAAATTTCGTCTCTCTAATTACTTTCATCTTTTTACCAGACAGTTAGTTTTAACAGTAGTACTCTAATCACTTTAATATCTAGCATTGATCAAGCAGGAGGGATGAGAAAAAACTGTGTAACGCAGACTTGGGTAATTATGCAAATCATCCCTGTCGTTAACCTTCAGGTATCTCGCCGTGGTCTACAATATCTTTTGATTCCGTCAGTTGCGGTATCTATGAGAAGGTGTAGGTTGTCTTTAAACAAAGGAAGCTACTTGCAAATAGATGCAATGCAAGTATCTGTACTACCTCAACCTCAGTATCCACAACCTGCCAATTATATGTACATAATACCTTCTACTATTGCAAATTGATAAATTCGTAAAAAAAACCAGGAACAATACTTCCTTCTTTCCACTTATTTATGCACTTCCTTCCTTCCGCAAAATCTCTGGAACAAAACTCTACCTCATGATAATGAAAACTTTCAGTGTTTTCGTACTACTTGAAACGAATACGACCTTCTCTGACACAAATAGCCAGCAACGAGTTTTTAATTCTATTTCACACAATATTGTAACAATTTCGAATCGGAAAACTCATTAATTGTTACCAAAATGACGCTGGGTGGCATGTTTCTGATGAACGTGCTGTGTGCAATGGTGCCCTGTGATTATAAAAATCCATACCCGGAGATAGGGAATAACCCCCCTTCTGCTCTGGAAGCTTCGGGGTCTTTACGGGGAAAGCGTTTAATTCAAGAGGAGTCGTACCCAATAGTTTCAACTCTTCTGGGGGATGTTAAAGGTTATAGCATGAGGGTCATGAGTGGTAGGAAGATTTTCGCTTTTGAGGGGATTCCTTATGGAGAGAACACTCCACGATTTGAGGTAAATATTAAACTTAATCGGGACTTATGAAGGAGGATGGAAATAAATAGATAACAATTTTGTTTTTATTGGATAAATTAGTTAGCCATTCCTAAGAGACCTTGGACAGGAGTACGGACAGCTTTTCAGCCTGGACCTCATTGTCTTCAAATGCATCCTGCCAAGATGTTTCGAGTAATTGGAGCGGAAAATTGTTTATCTGTAAACGTATATTCTCCCACCGTTAGTAAAGTTTACTTGAGTTTTAATCGATAATTTTAAGATTTATCTGTAATTAGTTGTTAATTTAATTTAATTCGTTGTTTTCATATTGCAGTTACCTATAGAAGGACACAGCCCTAATCTTCCCGTCATCGTACTTATCCACGGTGGTTCCTTTGTTTTCGGTAAGTATGGCATACGATTCTGGTGATTTTTATTTAAATTCAATTTTAGTTAGTAAATAATTTAAATTATAATATTCGAAATCAGGTGCTGGATCAGAATACGGACCTTCGTACTTGCTGGAACAAGAAGTTATTTTGGTGACGGTAAATTATCGTCTTGGTGTTCTTGGTAAGGGGATATGGGGAAGTTATATATCATTAAAATAAATAACGAATTAAATTTTTAAATTCATCTTCCATGAACTATATAATTTGCAGGATTTATTAGCACCGGTGACAATGTAATTCCAGGCAACAACGGACTTAAGGATCAAGCCTTGGCTTTAAAGTGGGTTCACGAAAACATAGCTTCTTTCGGAGGTGACCCAGCTCGAGTAACTTTAATTGGACAGGTAACACTAAAAAAGATGGATTCTCCAATTAAAATTTATTTTAAACATTTTCATTTCAAATTTTATAAATGTGCAGTCCGCAGGAGCGGTGTCAGTTCACCTACACATGTTGAGCAACATGACCAAAGGTTATTTCCAGCAAGGGATTGTCATGAGTGGTACATTCCATGCTCACTGGGCCATCCAAAATTCCACAAGAGCCAGAAGCTGGACGGACAAAACCGCTCGTTTAGTCAACTGCCCAACGACGAGCAGTATTCAACTTGTCGAGTGCCTTAAGAAAGTGAACGTCAATTGGCTCGTGGCTGCTCAGATGAACTTATTTGTAAATGAACTGATGCAAATACATTAATTTTCAAGTTTCAAATTTACAATAAAACTAAAAACAAATAATTTATCCCTTAGGATTGGATTCCTTTCCCTCCAGTCCTCTTCGCCCCTGTAATCGAATCACCCAATCCAACAGCTTTTATTACCCAGTCACCCGAAGAGATAATTCTGAGTGGTGGTGAGAGAAATATCCCTTCTATTTTCACAATGACCTCTCAGGAGGGATACTTAGTCAACTATGGTAAGGTTTTACTGAAATCCAATCAGTAGCTCTAGTTATCAGTTGAAATTGATTCAATTCTTCGAATCCTAAATCTAGTTCTCAATGGGCTTATGAAGATTGGCTCTTTCATCAACAATGTCCGAAAATATCTTCCTACCTATCTCGACTATAGTTACATCGCTGAGAACCCCAACGAAATCACCGATAAGATTCTATCCTTTTACTTAGGGGATGTCCCTCCCCGCAATGCTCCGATTCAGATATACGGAGAGGTAAGCTATCAACAGTTTTGAAACTTTATTGGACAGATTTGAAAAGATTTTAACCACCCAAGTTTCGTTCAGATGGCCACGGATCGAAATTTCGCCTTGCCTATAAATAAAGCGATCAAATACCACGCTAAACAAGCTCCTACTTACGCTTCCTTGTTCTCATTCCTTGGGAAGTATAATGTGGGGTCTACTACTGGAGTACCCAAGCGTGAATGGGGTAAGTGTCCATGTATTTCTTTATACAAAAAACTGGATAAACTCTACTCTACTGGATTTTCATTGGAAATTAACGTTTCAATTCAGGTACTGCTCACGCGGAGGATTTGTACTATATATTTAATGCATCCCTTTACATACAAGGCTTTAAGCAATCAGACAAAGAAACGGAGCTTAGCAAGATCATCGTGAATTTGTTCACAAACTTTGCTTCAAAAGGGTAAGTATATAGACATCAGTGTAAGCGTATTTCTTGGGTTTTTTTCAGAATCATTTCCATCATTATGTAAAACCTTTTGTTTGCAGGGTGCCCTTGTATACTGACAAGAATGGGACTGATGTAGAAATTTGGGAACCAGTTAAATCTACCGATAAGGAGATACGATTTCTTGATTTGAATACAAATGTGCGAATGATTGAAGATCACTTCGTTCAGAGGAGAAAATTCTGGGAAAATATTGGATTACCAGATTCTACAGCTATTATAGATAACGATTGGAATAACATTAACATTACTACTAGCAGAAGTTAAAATGGTCGATTTATAATATTTCAAAATCAACTTTTAGGAGAGTTGATACAAATTTTGATAGATAATATTTTTCAATGTTCCAAATACTTTTTCCTGTTCACTTTATTACAAAAAAAGCTGAAGGAGATTAGCAAACCTATTTTAGGCTATTTAAATTTAATTTGGTTAGATATTTTATTTATTTTGCCACATGAGACTGAGTAGATCACATTATTTATGAGTATGTTAATGAAAAGATGACATGGATGCTGGATGAGACAGTTAACTTTACTTATGCTATACATTTTTGTTACAGTTTTTGTTGTGTCATTGTATGTAAGTGATTGATTTCAATTATTTAAAAGCATATTTTTTTAGTTCAAACAGCTTGTATATTTTTTGCTTGGACTTTAATAAAAATAATTACTACAATTAAAACCAACTGTGAGCAATTACTGTTACTACATACATGTATTTACAATAGTAGTGAATAGTAGTAGCTTAATCTAAGCATTCACCTTGACGGGGCTCCCAGTTTTGATACTTTTAATCCAGGGGAATTCTACCAATATGAACTAAGTACATCCAGGGGAATTCTGCCTATCTGATATTGAGTATTGGCAGTTTATGCGAGAGAACAAATAACATTCTGCCATCATATACATTTGTTTTGTGAGCATAATATGATTGAGTTTTAATTGAGGAACATACAATTTTGGTATTAGGTCAGTACATATATACAATAGATAACTCTCGAAGCATAAATTGTATCCGTTGTTATTGCTAGCATTAAACAATTTTTATGAACAAATAATTTCACTAATATTAGGTAATATACGATTATTATAATAATAACAGATTTATGTACAATGACAATCAAAGATTTAATCATTCCTGCCATAGATCATCTAGGGAATCAGAACAAAAATTTATTTCTTGCTTCATCTTCTTCCAGTTCATTTACAGTAGCATACAAAAATGCGAAATCTCAATGAAACCCCACATTTATCTCAAGGTTAAGGGTATACATTTCAGACGGGATTTACAACAGATTAAACCAATTATGTTTCCAGACCATTGGCCTCAAACTCAAATGGCAATGAGGTATTTAATCGTGAGAATCTTATAACATGCTAACTATTCAAACAACAGCAAGCTTTCAGTCCAGTATAGATTTACTTGGGTCAAAATATCATCCATCCATCCCTTGTAAACGAGAGAAATACATTAATTCCAGAGGTTTGTATTGGAAAAGCTGAATTTTATTCACAAGTATTCAAAACTGCAAATCTCATCTGATTCGAAATGCTACTCTTACCAGGAATGATTTTGAATCTCCTCTGCTCAATTTTCACTTGCCGAACTAACCAAGTAGGCATTGAACTCGGAACAACTAGAACAAAAGTGGGCATTCTGCCGATAAAGTTCTTTACATTTCCAAAAGTCGGGTTTAATAATCACAGACTGGCGGATCCTGGGAACAATTTCAATCCAAATCAGGTAGAATTTAACCAATTCAAATAATATTATGTAGAAATAAGAAGAATCAAGCGTTAAGAATTCTTAATGGTCAGTCTAACACTTTCCTCGATTCTCATATTAGGTCTATGAATTGAATGGGCATCGACCATTGAATGGACGACATCCTAAGCTGTTCATTGGAAGGTGATTGGTGCCTTCAAGATTATGCTAATGAGGATCTAGTTAATTTAAGTTGAACTGTGTTATAATTATTTTTATATATTTTTTAATTTCTTTACTTTGTTTTTTTTGGTCGACATACCCAATACTTGTTACAACCCGAGTCCTTGACATTGAATCGACTTTCAAATATTCATGTAGTCACTGACAATATTTCCCTTCAAACAATGTTTATGGACAATTCACACCCTGTCAAAAATCTACTTGTCACGGTCTGCAGCTCTCTTGGACATTGTAATTCAGATTCAAAGGAGGTGAATGTAAGTAATACACAATGGAACTTAGTTTGGTACATGTTTTTAAATAGACATCACTGTAAAAAATAATGTACAGTATAATTAAAAACACAAACAATCATTCTTCTGCTCAAGCAAATCCATTATATTTTTACACTCTACATCCTTCCTTTGAAATTTTTGTAAACTAATTGACTCTAGGACTGTATGTATATTAAAGATTGTCTATAAGTCTAAGACAGCGTATAAAAACATTTATCTATTCATTAATCCATGGTCAGAGAATTTGTTTTTTTGCTAATTTGTTTCAATAATACTTGACTACAAGTTCATCTTCGATTTCTTACCTGTCAATTGCCATCCATACAAGCAAGAAACTGGCGCCTATGAACAGAGTCCTATATGAGCCATGAATGACAGGTCGTATGGGACAAAAAGTTAAACGAGTGATTGAAGGGAGTCGATTGTTTTAATGATTTAGATAAGGATGGATTAGTCCGTCTTGATCGCCCTGACTAAACTTTGATTTATGTATTAGGCAACAACGAAATTATACAGTTTTTCAACATCATTGTGTGATTGGATGCTTTCAATACGCAATAGACTTGACTGTCTGACCGTGTTTTCACTTTTATTAACTGGGAACTAATGTTAAAGAATGTGGCAAATGTGCGGTGGCAGGTATTCTGTAGATATTTGTATTTTTTTCACGGAGATTTTTAGCTGATACTTGGAAAACGGAGAAAGGTGGATTCGTTAGATTGTTAGATAAGTACAATGAGTTTGAAATATTCACAAGCTAATAACATTTAAAAAACACTTATATGATATCATTATTAATAAAAAATGTATTATACAATCGAGCAGTTTACAAAATTTCAAAGCCTACCTTAAACTTTTCAATTATCTGGATCTGGAAAGTCCTGAGAAATACACGGAACAAAGATCATCCATAAGGAAAAGTACGCAATGATATATAATAGATGAAAGATACAGGATGTGGGGTGAGCGTGAATTTTAATTAGGGAGATATTAGCGATTAGAAGGTGTGATTATCAATACAGAACTTCTGTCATCTATGAATTTCATGAGTGAAATTGCGATTGAATTTGATATGCAATGATTTTAAAAATCTAGACAGATTTAATGGAATTTTTATTATTAGCTTACAGAAATGTTAAAGATTGGTAAAATAGGGGAATTATTTATTTTGCCATATCAGATCATTGTTAAAGTAAAAACTCTGTGCACAAATAAATCCTTGTCACCTGTAGCATTTCATTTATTTCATTTAACTAGTCCAGTTTATTATTTATAATTTATTTATTATTTATGAAGGATTCTGTTCGGCACTAAATAAAAAATCCATGCAACCGGAAATTAAAAAGGCTGAGCCACTGTTAAAAGTCTCAATGGGAGTGGTAACTGGTTACTGGTAAGTCATATTGCAGTAAGGTTTTAAGAAAATAAAGCAATTTAAGGTAACTAAACATGCATAATGTCCAAAGACATAAAAATTTATGATCTAGAACTGGAAATATCAGGGAATAATTCTCAGACTCAACTAATAATTAAAGTTTAAAAAAAATGTAAAAAAAATCAAATCGGTTTAGTTGACAATGAGAGATTTAGCAAATTCTGTCATCAGTTGACTGCAGGATCCCGAAACTCCAAAAAAACTGGCGCGATTGTCTTATTAGAAGGCCAGTACGAATGCTGTGTTTTTCAGATAGCAATTAGATGCTTCTCACGGGAACATATTATTTCCGGAGTTAAGCAATTAGCTCAAGGTTTTTTGAGAATCAACGATCCATTTAAGAATAGAAGATCCTACAATTTTTGTATTCAGGATCTTAGTGCTAAAAAAAAGACTTATCTGTAATTGGCTTTCTTAAAAAAAATTCCAGAGTTTGTTATGCCAATATACCAAGAGTACTGAAAAATTATTCCATCAAGATATATTTAACAATCTCTCGCATACTCCGAGCTGCTCTCTGACTTCATAACTTAACTCTTGCCAATTCAAAGGGTTTAATCAAGAGGTTTCCGTTGAACATGTTTAAATAATTCCAATAATGAGTTTGAGAACTGGAAGTTTAATATATTTTTTAAAGTTAAGACTTAGCTTAAGAAAAATTTCTCCTTCTGCAGCCCTGCCCATGCTGAACTGGAAAACATGATGGCCTTGATGACCAGAGCACACAGCCTCAGTTCCCACATTCAGATTACTTTGTGCATGTGTGGATTAGAGTAATTACAATTAATTTCTGCTCATACACTCGTGGGTAGATTGTAGTTCAAGTATCACGTAGTTAAAATAGATTATTGTTTTTAAATACCTAGACATGACATGACATGTATTGTAATAGTTATAAAAAAGGTTCTGGCAAGTTCTCGAGATTTATTCACGGTACGTAGAGCCTAATTGGTAATGGAAGGATGCTTAACATCTCTTCAAGAAGACTAACAAAAAGTCTCCCATAATTGTGAAATGGGCTAGGGTGGCTATAAGCTTGTCACGGCTAATATTGAATCTTAAAGGTCATTTTTTAAATATGGAAACAAGGAAAACTCTGCTAGCCCTTTTCCTTAAAATTGAAATAAGTTAAATATGTTTGGAACAAATTACTGAAGTTACTTCAACGGATTTGATTGCTTTAAACACGAATAGCCCTATTTCAGGTATTAATAATATAGTGAATAATATAGCTGCACATCTTGTTTTACTAATGACTATTAATCTCTGTAGAATTCCTGGAGCCTTTCGAGACCATTACAGACGGACCGGCGAAAAAGCAGCCCATATTGGAGCTGATGTAGTGATTACTTTATTTAAAAAAAACTATGACTAGAAATGACATGCAATCAGTAACTCTTTTGTGTTCGTTGGTGCACCTCCTAAGTAAAATGGTTAGAATTACAGGAGTTGATGTAGAAATGATAACAAGTTTTACAGCTTAATATGTCTAGCCTATCACACAAATTTGGGAGGAAAAATATATGGGTGGATGGTTTTATCTAGGATTTCTAATTTTAATTCATGCCGAATCCAAAGTTAAGCGATTAGTCCCATCGTAGACAAACTTCAAAAGCTGAGGATATGCATGTCTTTAAGTTAGTATTGGGGCTTGAACCATTTCTAATCCCTTTACAATTTCAATTATTGTTAAATTCAAACCATCTATCAATCAATCAATCAAGTCATGGGATTGGATGCTAATTTTTACTGGATATGAATTTGGCTGTAAGTACCGCTGACAGTATTGTTGTTTGGAGAGAAAACTACTCCGGCTGCAATTATATTTGTATGTATTTTAACATAAAATTAATGAATATAGATAGTAAAATAAAAAAGATAGATTGTATAGATTAATATATTATGGAATATTGATGCATGCTTTATCTGTACTCTTAAATTATTAGCTAAATAGATCAGCTACAAAGGAATATTCAGGAAAGTCAGGATATTTAGAAGTGATTAGTGGTCAAGGTTTTTCCTCGTTTTTTAATATTTATATTTTAACCAAAACAGAAAATTATTTTCACCTTATGGAAAAAAGTTAAATCTAGCTAGGATGTTTATAAATTACATAATTGCAAATAAAAAACAATGAATTGAAGTTTCAGTTCAATTCGAAGTGTACCAAAAATGTTATAAGTTGACCAGGTCCAATCGATTTGTAAATGAACACGCAACGTGTGATCTACTCAAGTTTCTACATTAAAAACATCTAAACATTCAATTACACTTGACCTATACTCATAACTTAATGACTCTTTCAACTCCAAGGGTGTCAAGCTGATATAATTCATGCAGTCAAAAAGATGCAGATGCCCTCACTAAGCACTGAGTAAACACCAACTGTTTTCAAACTTGCATAACTTGACACATAAAAAAGCCAAACAAAATTCAAGTACCTACCACTAAAAAAATTGCTACTGCATGCACCTAATTGAAGTTCAAAATCTGGTTTTTGGTTAGATTTGGTTGGTTTGTATTCAAGATCATACAATCAAATACGACACGATCAAGGTGATCTTGTTGAGATTCTGCAATCTTCGACTTCAAATACTAGTAATAATTATAATTTATATCGGTAACTTGTTGTTTCTCAAACTCCTGTGTCCTGTCCACTCATTTAGCATCAACTTTAGCTGTCTAAAAACCACCACGTCTAAAATGTTTTTCGATATCAATCCTATCGTTCCTCTATAAACTATACTAAAAAATTTGATAGCATATAATTTATTACTTCTAGTTTCTAACAATTTTCCATTCCTCGTTCCAAATAAGGAGTTTGAATAACTGACCTTACTTATGTAAATCTATCCATAGAACTCTCAAGAAGATTCTAATCACGAAAAAACCATCCCCAGCTCTACGTTAAATTCTTCCTGCATCTACTACATTTCTAGATGAAAGGGGTAAGAAATCCAAAGACTTTTCTAATAAAGTCTAAGGTGTTGAAAAACTGCCTCTACTAGTAACACAAATTCCCAGCCATACAAACCGGTAGCTGATATGCCATAATATATTATATGTTTAAGCACGTTTGTCTGAGCGACTACATGTGAATATTTCAAATGCATATGCGAAAAACATGTGAATTAAGATCCTCGTCGTAAGTCACTATGCCCATGCATACCGTGTTCCATGCTTGTAGAAATATAACAATATTTGATACTAACTCCTGTGAGATTCCCTATGATGATGCAATGATGATGAATTACAGCCTACGGCTTCATATAAAATATACTTACCTGTGAAAGTGATAGTTAGTGCAGTTGTTCGGTTAGGCCATCTCGATTAAATAAATCCATGATTGTTACCTTCTCCCTGCCTCAGTTGGCATTTAGGATTCCATGGAGTGACACATGGAAGAAATTGTTAGACAATAAATCAACCAAGTCAAACGCATTTGACACTGACTTTATCATAGTTCAATACGGACCAAGCAGTTTCAATTAAGTAACGATGCCCAATCTGTAATCCTACTCCAATTCAAGATGATGCTCACAAGTGTATACTTCCTGAACGCATTCTGTTCCATAGTCCCATGTAGTGCAACTCAACCGCATCCGGAAGCGTATATTGACGAGTTTAGACAGTCATCGAATAATGTGCTGCAACGAAATGCGGAAAAAATTGACCCTATCATGTTTGAGCAGGCTAACTATGACAGCAACAAGAATGCCTACGATGAAACCGGTATCCGACAGAAACGATTGCTGGAATCTGAGAGCAATAACAAGAGTGAAAATCAGGGTCGAGAAAGTGCAACTAAGATCTTAATTAACCCCGAAGCATCTAGGGTTAGTTACCGCAATGAGGGACAGAGATCTGGACGAAGTGATCCTACTTCCTCGGCTACACAATTGAATAACATTTTCCCTCGACTATTTTCAGCAGTCCCAGCAATTCCAGCTTTACTGGATACACTTATGCGAAATATTAATTCAAATAGTCCAACTAATTTTAGAACTTGGAGACAGTCAAGTGTTTCGAGGAACTCTAGGAATGCAAAACTTCCGATTGTGTACACCCAGTATGGGGGCATTGAAGGCTACTACATGGGGACTATGAAGGGTCGGAAAATTTTGGCATTTGAAGGGATCCCATTCGCAGAACCACCCGTGGGGAAGTTCAGATTTAAGGTAATTGTGTTTTGCACAAACATTAAGATTGAAATCACTGTGAGTAATTATATGTAAGTGTGGGTTGTGGAAGATTGTGGGATAGTTTTTTTGTAAGTCTAGAGGGCATCAATAAAACACAAGTACGGATAAACGAGGGGATGAGACTGGTTTAAGGTAATTCTTCATAATTGGTCTGAGCATCCTTGAAATTAAAAGGAAGAAAATATAATAAATCACACGGGGATTTATTTACAATTAATTATTTGACAGTTGTACACATTGAGTTGGTTGATGTCTTGACTTTTTATGTTATAATATGACGGGATATTTATTAATATTTTACCGACGAGGAATTAATTGCCGAATTATGATCTTCCATCCACACCTACATCTATGCATCATTTTCTATCTCTACAGATCTCTATAAACTGTCTAAAGTCATAGGTATAGTTAAAAGTTTACAGTTAAACGAAGTCTTTAACCAACTACTTATCCACTCAACTCGTTATTTAGAATAATTCATTTACATAATGGGTTTATTTATTACACAACTACAATCCAAGAAATTATTTTTTGTAGCTTTTAAAATTTGCATAATCGATTGCAATCTTCTTTTTTTGCAAACATTCATGCAGTATGGGAAGCCTCAAAAGTTACACTACTTCTTGATACTTTCCTTCCACCATTTCCATCCGTCTTTGAGGATTCAGTTTAAACCATACAACATGACCAAACGAAAGTAGCATGACTACAGGGAAAAAATTAATAAAATTTGATCATATAATTCTCGTAAATAACTCCATGTGTACCAACCACCAAACCATCCTCCCCTTTCCAGCATCTAAGTCCACCGTAACCGTAAACCACAAGGATAGCATTGTCAAAAATTAAGAAATAATTAGCGAGACCTTCAGAAGTGCCGAGAATAAATTTGTCCAACGCGAAATTCAGGGGCAGCTTTGATCACCAGTCCAAACAAAGCCTTACCTTGAGCGAATGAGCACCTAAAATGACAAGGCTTAGTTCATTATTTGTCATGCAAATAATCAAGAGTTTAGCACAACTACCACACGTGCATACATTCATTACTTAGCTACACGAGTATCAAATGTGCAATGACTTTATAATTTTATCTTCCTTCTTACTAAAATTGTAGTCCCCTGTTCCCAAGACCGCATGGAAGGACATTCTACAAGCCAAGGAAGCTGGGAGTAGCTGTTTTCAGGCACATCCATTAAACTTTTTTCGGACCTCGGGTTCTGAGGATTGCCTCTATCTTAATGTATACAGTCCACAGGTACTTACAATTTACTATTTGTTTTTACGTTAGGTTAGAGATGATTGCGAATCAAGGAGACGGCAGGAAAATATACAGATGTCTGCAAAGACTGAATACATGAAAAGTCGTGTATGCATGGACGCAAATTACTCCTCGTGAGCCTACTATCCACAAAAAGTCTAAACTAGTTCTAGTCATAACTACAAGTTTTTGAGAAGTAGATTGTGCAAGGCAGGTTTATAAGCCGACGTGATATTTATTACATCTTTGCATAGATGCATTCCACGAAATTAAGTTGTTGACGGAGTTTATTAATTATTATATTGTAATTCATTCACATTTTATGCCACTCATATGCGAAAAGGTGTGAACCTTCACTAATAAAATTATGGAAGGTAAATCAGTAATTCAAAGTAATTAATTGATACAACTATGACAAAAGCAGAACTTGAAACTGAGACAGATAACAATAAAATGTTAAATAGAGATTTTTTGAAAGCCAGTAGCCCAGAACCACATTTGTATGGAATTTTGGCGAGCTAGACTTGAATTTAGTCTATCAACATTATATGAAAATACGCTTGATGTAGAAACAGATCTTTTACTACCTTTGCGTAGGATATCTTGAAAAAAAAGGTATTCCCTGTACTCACGTCAGTCATGTGAGTCATGTCCATGTCCAAGCACAATGCAAAATGAGTTACGTTTACGAGTATAATATCACAGCATATTCTAAAATCAAAAGCACTGATTTTGATTTGCTCGAAATTTGTTGAAATGAATGGGGTACTATTACTTGGTAATTTAGGAGAACTTCTTTCATGAAAAGTTCGGGTACAGAGGTACTTGTAGATCTCATACCAATTAACATCAAGGCGTTTCGCGAATAATTAGATTTATAATACAATATGTAATTTAAGTTGAAAAATCCAAAAGTCCAGTCGAATAATTACACCTTCCACGATCATGTTTCATGTGCATCAGGAAACCATCATATCCATAACCTTTGACATGAGTTTAAAAAAATTAAATGCTAGTGAGAAACAGATATGCCATGATTTGATGGAGATTATTGGCTAACAATCTGGATCCTCTTAATTTTTGCTGTAGATTCCGGATAATGGAAAACCTCCAGCACCTCTGCCTGTGATTTTCCTAATACACGGAGGATCTTTTCAGTATGGTAAGTGATTAGTAAATCTTGCTCCATCAATTCATACAAATGCGTAGGTGAGGAACTGTAATTGCTTGTTAAAATGAGAATTTAATTAATATTCAGCTTTCCCATTTGTAAATGTCAGGCTCAGGGTCAGAGTATGGACCGTCGTATCTCTTGGATGAAGATGTGATACTGGTCACTAGTAACTACAGGTTTGTTGCATGAATCCAATTTATGTTTTAAAACACCAACGAATATACTACATTTGAAAAAGTTGATATTCATATGGCTGTTTTTTTTAGATTGGGCCCACTCGGTAAGAATTTCAGAAATATATCAGAATCCATGTCACGATGTTGTTTCTTGGATTGTTATTTGATAAGTCGTCTTCCCATAAATTATTAATTATAAATTAAAACCTTCGTAATTGATGCGGTAGGCTTCTTAAGTACTGGAGATGGAGTTAGTCCTGGAAATTACGGCCTGAAGGACCAAGCCTTGGCTTTAAAATGGGTTAACGAAAACATCCCTGACTTTGGGGGTGACAGCTCAAGGGTTACCATAATGGGTAAATAATTACTTCAGAAAATATCTTAATTTTACAAAATCGTGTCATTAATTTTTAAATACATCATTTGTTTCTGATACAGGTCAATCCGCTGGAGGCAAGTTTAGCATTTTAATTACATACTTATGGCTAAAAGAAACACTTTTGTTATTATGATAGCTTTATTCATTTACAACTGTTGATTAAAAACAACTCTAGGAGTTTCAGCCCATTTACATTTGGTGTCGAATAAAACCACTCAGTATTTCCAAAACGGAGTCAGCCTTTCGGGGAGTGGATTTGGATTTTGGCCAATCGTCGGGAAACAGAGGTCAACCGAGTTGACCCAGAAACTGGCCAAGGTGCTAAATTGTCCAAGGAACTCGAAGAGCTCGGAACTAATCAAGTGCTTACGAGGCTTCAGTGGTGCTTGGATAACCGCAGCACAACTGCAAATTTATGTACGTTTGAGACTCTTAGGTTTTGTAGTTTTCGCTGTGAAAATCGCTTATCTAATCTGTTAGGGTGTAAAACTAAGGAACAGTAAATTTACGCTACGGTATTGTAATTTGCTGAAACGAGTTCTTCATATTTCCAGGACTGGATTCCATTCCATCCATTAGTCCTTTTCGCACCTACCATTGAAGCTGAAGGACCAGAGGCATTTTTGACGAAGACACCCGAGCAAGTTTATGGAAACAATGAGGTCATGAATAAGCCATGGATTTTTGGACAGACTTCACAAGAAGGCCATTTCGATATTCATTGTAAATGACTTAATGCGACCTAGATAATTTTCGAACACAGGAATGTTCGATACAATATGCTTCTAAATGATAATTGTTTCTTTCAGTCATGAAGCTCATGATGCAATCTGTAAATATCGCTTTAAACGGTAGGAAGTACCTCCCTATGATATTGGACTACGCCTACTTCACAAGGCAGCCTCGGACTTCAGAAATCACAGAAGAGATCGTACAGTTTTATGGGGGCAGCCAAAGGGGTAGTTTAGCAGAAAATGGTATTGCAATGGAAGCAATTAGCGATGTAAGATGTTATGATTAATGATGAGGAGACACATGGAATCTCATTAAATATTAATTATTAAAGTAATTTTATTACTGTGTGAAGATGATCACGGACAGGATGTACATGACAACGATTCGAAAAGCAATCAAAGCTCATTCTAAAATTGCTCCAACCTATGCCTACCTCTTCGACTACAAGGGGAAGTATAATCTTGGCCCTCTTTTCGGTGCTCAAGAATCTGAATGGGGTAAGGGCATGACAGATTTCAAATTAAACTTTGAAACAGTTTTCTTTAAGCATCTCTTACATTTATTTGAAGGCGTCTCTCACACTGAAGACCTGTTCTACTTTTTCAACTCTTCTGTTTTTCATCACGGATTGAAACAGAGTGATCAGGAATATGGTTTGAGTCAAATTTTGACAGGAGTGTTGGCAAATTTTGCAACAAAGGGGTAACCATACACTCAGTAATACTTTGATGAAATAGTTGACATATTACAACTAATAATGGATGCGTTTGATTATATTAAATATAGAGAGCCTCTTTTTGTTGACCGTCTCGATAAGTCGGAGATGGCTGTCTGGAAACCAGCCATAACTAATGACACAGTTAAACCTATCCAGTATTTAAGTATTAGAAAAGACATTCAAATGATTCCAGATCCATTCGAAGTCAGAGTGGCCTTCTGGGATTCTCTTAAAATTGAGAAAACTTAGTGGTCCATAAATCTAACCACTCGCGCCTACCAACAATGCAGCTTTTTTTTTTTTTTAGTTTTGACTGATCTTGTAAATAAACTGTTCACATTTTATTATTTACATTTAAATAATGCAAAGTACTCTATACTAGGTTTGGTTTCGTCTAAGCGAATGAAGATACAATCAGTATGCATGACACCATTTGTTTTTTGGGATACATGCAATAATAAAATATGATGAAGGTTTTCATTGTTTTCAATGTGCAAACCTCAATCTCGTTAACAGTTTTGGGTAGAAGAAAAGTAGCTTCTTGTGACCATAAGATTTATTTCGTTTTCTGTCAACAAACACTTCTAAAGCAGTCTTATCAATCAAATTACATTTTAAATATCAATACATCGATCGGCGCTTCACAAATCAAATTACCTGAGTTTACGTGACTAGATATCTTTAACTAAGCTTCACAACCAAAAGGAACTCTTAAAAAATTGAGATTGATACGGCCAAACGATACAGTTGAATTATATGTGTGTTCGAAAGCTTCAACTTAAGAAAGCCAAGCCTTACTCCTTCTTCATAAATAAATTGTTTTAAAATCTGCAGGTAAAAATACACGAAATATATGGTCAACATAATACTGCTTATTTATAATATCACAAAAATAAAAGTGTAAAGCTCATTCACACCCTTTCCTTTTTTGATCCAATGAGAGACCAGCAATGAAACGAGGTACATAAGATTATTTTAAGATGCATGCATAATAGGTACGTGCAAAAACATCTTGAATATTTCTTAATCTTCCAACATTCTATTCCACTTTTTAATTTATAGGAATGATGAATTTAGCTTTTTCGCTGTATTTTGGAATGGGGCTGGTAAGGTTTACAACAGTCGGTGATTTGATCTAAGATTTAGGAAATTCGGTTCGGACGTAAATGACTATAAATGACTAGATTTAATTACAGCGATGATGGTGAGTATAATATTAAAGGAGTTACATCTAACAACCTTATATAAAAGTGCATTTACAATAGTATGCTTAAGGTGCATAATTTCTTGATTGAGTGATGGAATTGCGAAACATTCACATCTGAGATCCTTACATTTTCAAAGCTTTCATGGAAAATTGAGTATGCATACTGATACAGTTACGCACAGCAAATACTCGTGGTAGTAGCATACTATGTTTTACAATGCCAATTTCTCACCATTAATCGATAAATCTCTCCAAATATCTACAATGAATTAATTTTGTACTACGTTTTGATGATTTTTGCAATTACTATTGTAACTATTTCAAATCTGTAATAAGTTTCCTAGCCATCTTAATAGTACTTAGGCATTCATAATTATCATACTGTATACTCTGATCGTAGCTGGATAACAAACTGGAAATTTACGTGACATGTTGGCTCTTCAATCACAAGGATAAGGAGACTGACAATGAGATAAGGGCTAGGAGTTTTGAACTTGATATTTAAGTCGACATTCCAGTAAGTTAGCCATCCAACGGAGGTCCTAAGTACACCATGGAAATTTCTGTATTACCATAAACGGCGGAAACCGCAGGGTAAAGGAGTTCCCGTTTCGGTAGTCCTCGGAAAGCCACGCCAAGAAATTCATAGTTCTTTTCAAACGATAAAGTGTTATCTTCACAGTCAAGAATAATACGTATCCTTTCCCCAACCTAGAAAGCAGTTACATTAATACATTAATTTTCATGTTCAGCGTTCTCTATCAAACATAATATGGTGAACGACATGGCTAAAATTTACTGCAGTACTTGATATCGTGGGGCATTATTAATCAAAGGATAATTGCCATGAGAGTCTCCATTGTGTAATAGGACATTTTCAACAAGATTCCATCCCCACGATTGGTCGTCTTTCCCCAAAAGAGCTATGTAACCTTGAGCTCTCATATCAGACTGCTGTGTGGCCACACCAACAACAGCTACTGTCCCAAGCGGTCCTTCCCATATCACTTCCCAAGCATGACGACCCTTATTAAAACCTGAATACCCCAATTCAACAATTGAAAAAATCATAAATCTAATCCCAAGACGCTTGACATGTTATAATTTGTTAGAATGCATTTTACGACAGGCTAACTTTAAACGAAGTATATAGAATAAACCATACCTATTTTTCCTCTGGCACCGTCTGTACTCTGTGCAACAGGATTTCGATGAATTGTAAATCCACCTGGTTTGACATAAACATTTCTTGAGCAGTCCTGGGGGTTCCACGCGTGAAAGTAGGCTCTTAACTTGGACTTGTAGGTTGGGCAAGTAGATAACAGCTCTGAATGTAGGACATCCTGCGTCATTCTTCTAATACAGTGACTTCTCCAAGCATCGCCATTCTCGTCACTTAGCACCCTGTTCCACTCTGAACAAACTAAAGCCGCTGATTGCACGTCACTCAGTTCCAAAAACGTGAAAAGGTTCTCAATGACATTTTCTGGGAGCGAAGTCACTCTCGTCATAGAATGGGCCTTCTCCTTCTTCTCTTTAACTAAAAAAATTCAAAATTCAAAATCCAAACTCAATCCACTACGAGAAACTGTGAACTAGAGAAAGTACACTCTAATGAGTTTCCTACGTCTACATAAACAATATCAGTATTTCTACTCTAAATAGTCTAAATACATCTTTAAAACGTAGGTTACTTGTTCCGTTGTTCGCACCGATAACCAATGTTCACAAAATCTTATTATACAGTTATTACTCAAGAGGATGTAATTTCTTTCGTTCGTATCCAAGTATCCACTATATTTCCGTAGGATCTGATGGATACTTGGATGCGAACGAACTTTCACTCAAAAGGAAACCAATAACGGCAACAACAATCGAACTTTCACCTAACTTGTCAGAATTCGACTTACCCCCACCAGTATCCTTAATCAGTCGATTCTTAAAAACTGCATTCCCTTGTTGAGTGGCCATACTATTACCTTAAAAACTACCCCCGAAGGACTAGAATAAACGTCCTCCCTGCTATATGCAGCAGCTGTAAAAACAGCTAACTAATAGTCATTCCCCTTTCACATCTGCATAGGCAAATCTTAATCTTGAATATCTTGATTGATACAGTTCGGAATCTTCAAACAAGCAAATTAGACCTTAGACCCCCGTCGATCCTCTGCTTTTCGTGATTGACAATGACCTGGTTGCCCAAGAAGACTGCAGGATGATTCAACGGAACAGTGGACAGGCCACTTTCTCTGGAAATAAAACAATTCTTAAATGCCTTCTTCAATCAATCTAGTCCCTAAGAATAACCCCTTCTGATAACTGTACGAATTTAAATGTCTCACCACCACCACCCGTTATTTAAACTTTAAACACTTTGTAAATAAGTTCAACCCCCTTTCATCATTCATTACCTTAATTTTAATCAATTTCTCCCTCCCTTTACTCGTCTCAAGTCACCCACACCGACTCCTGCCATATACTACCGAAAAATTTAGGGGCAAGACACGAACTTCCCTTTCACGTGCCCACATCGCATCGACAGGAAAAACATCAGCTTGATAAATAACACGTCTATCAACATGAGAGAAACTCCACTATGACAACCAATATAATTTTTAAAAGAAAAACCCTGTTCGCCTTCATCGATAACCGTCCTTTTTCGGCGAATTAAAAAAACTCACCGACATTTGCATACTCGTCGGTCAGATATAAGACACTACACTGCCCGGGCAAGCCATTGCATTATCACCACTGCCATCGCATCGAGCAACATTCAAATTTTCTCCTTTCATGTTTTTAAGAAAGTTGAGACACAGAGCCCCGAGCAACCTGTCCAGTTCCGTGGTTACTACGCTACCTTCCACTTACTGGTGTGAATTAGTGTAAAGTTTTGAATTTTTTTAAACATTTCCCCAACAGAGTGAAAGCCAACCTCCTTGGAGATCCAGAGCCGAGGAAAGTGGCGGTAAGGTCTTAGCTTGTGCCCGTGCGTAGGATAAATGGGAACTCATTGATAGGGGACTGACTTTCCCTCCCTCCTAAAAGCCCGACCTTTTTATGCACCCTGAGCCAGTGATGATTGAGCCCCCGCCTCCGTCCTTCTTGGCCGCCAAGCTGATTTGAGCAGGAAAAGTGATGGAGCGAGGAAGAAGCCAACACCACCGAGTCTAACCAAAACAAATCAGCCAACTTGTTCTTCAATGCAAATCTCCATTCTCCACACACATACAACACTATTTCAACCTCCCTCTAATACATTTCACTTTCTGGTTCACCAAAATAAAATTCCTAAGTTTAAGTGCAAGAAGTGGTTACACTGATTTTTCCTGACCTCTGACATAGATCGGACATTGGGGTGACTATTGGATTCCTGGGACGAAGGTGAGAGAGTGGGGCTTAGCTTAAGATTTTGCAAGTGTTGATGGAAGATTTTTAGGCCGCGGGTTGGAAGCCGTGCTTCTTCTTGGTTGTTGTAGTGGAGGTGACTGAGCACAGGGCGTCAGCCATATTATTTTGATGAGGTTGTTAATTATGGATAATTATAGGTTAATTAGAGTTTGGAGAAAGGTTTGGATGCTGAGGATGGGATTTGACAAGTATTTTAACATTCATTGGAAATGGTGGATATACTTACGTAGTTATACTGACATGACTAGTAGAAGGGGGATTGGATGTATGTTTGAAAAAAAACATATTTGTTCATTTATTTATGAGTATTATGAGCAAGGAATTTTCAGAAATAAATGGTAGGCTTTTGATTTGATTTTCTAGGCCTTGTTTTGTTTTGAACGTTGAAGGTATTGATTGAGGTATTGGCATTACTAATTGATTATAGGAGTAACGACAGAGAGATCGGACGGATGCATATGAATTCAATGTGGATTTATTGAGAAAATAAATGGAATTATAGATGTTTACTTTCGATACTTTAGAATCCTCAATCCTGATAGTAATTATAATTTATTAAATGTATTTGCTCTGTTCACTTAGTGCTAAGGCCTTAGGCAGTGTAAAGTTCAAGGTTTTAAATCATTATATTGTTTGTACAAAGCACAAAGATTTTAACTTTCAACATTTCTGACTTTAGATCTGTTGTCAGTTGTTCCGGTTTTGGTGTGGATTTTTTATTTAAGCCAATTTTATGTCATGTCCATGTGAATTGTGAATATTGTGATTACTCTAATCTGATTACTTAATCATTGAGGAATTGATTGCATTTGCTCTAGGGATTTTAATTGATAGAAAACGAATAATAATTTTGAAAAGTTTTTTTTAACGAGGTGACGAATGCGACGATCGAGATCGAGTAAGCGGACATTTCGTTTCAATGTTTTGGTTTAAATGTCATCCTTGATTCTTGAATTTAGACTATTTTTAGTGAGTTAATACATTGAAACCGACACACAAAGCTAATAATATAATTAACTATTCTGTAGTGTATGCTGTTTAAATACAATCATATGACATGTCATACTTAAATAGACAATTCAAATTATTTAAAATTTAAATGGCCAAGTGGTCTATAGCACAGTGATTAATTGATGAATAAGGGCATCAACTATGTATTCGGTTCGAATAGATGAGATCAATTGATAATTAAAAACTGATTGGAGTACAGTTTGGGCATTGGACATGTCAATCTGCATTGTTGTACAGTATATACATTATCATTCACTGCATATCCAGTGTTAATTAAAAGATAAAATAATAATAATACATCAAATTCCCTTACACCTTGATAATTATCTGTAGGTATACATTTATACTGCAGTAGCAACTAACTATTCCATTCCAATATGTTAATTTTGTTTGGCCTTTCATTATCATACGAAAAAAACATTCTAATCAGAATTTGTATGCATTTTATTCATTCGTACATCATAATTAAAACTTTAAGTAAATTAAACTTTCTACATTTGATTGAATAATAATATTATAGATTGTTGCAATTGCAATTTAAAGAAAACAATTCAATTTTAGAATTCGAAATGTGTCTTATCGTTTCTTAGTTTGTTTGAATTTAAGACTTCCACAATACACACGGTTAAACTAGCTCTCGCTCGCTTAAATCTGCTTCATTTGAAGATATCCGTTAGTTATCCCCTCAATATTATGGCTATGAAGATATTTAAAATAAATTAAATTAGACACTACTGTCAACTGTCCGTTAGTTATCCCCTCATTATTATGGCTATGAAGATACTTAAAATATATTAAATTAGACACTACTGTCAACTGTGCAATGGACAATAATTCATGCGAGTATGGGACGGACTGACGAACTCAGTAATCGCAACAGCTTTAAAAGCTTACCTCATGAGGTCAGAGGTTATTTCTGAATTCTGAGACTGATACGAAAATGTGACAATGATCCGCTAAGCTAATAGTGAACTGTCAACTGTCCTTTGTCCTTTCGAAAAAATGTATATGTTAATTTCCTATCCTTCCTTCTTTGCAATTGTCTTGTGTATATGATATTGTATACTTTTAGATTACATTAATGTAGCCCAAATTGCCCTGTTGGTTTTGACTTTGACTAATTCCTTTCGAGAGATTGATTTCATGATTTATAATTTCGCTGAAATTCTATAAGTTTTGGTCTAGCGACAAAGTTGACTGAAGTTTGTTAAGTAATATATGCGTATTCCTAAGCCAAAAATCGATACTTAGTTTTGCCGGATAATCATTAAACATATTGGAATCTAACAGTAACAGCTAATTAATTTTAAAATTGAAGTTCAGTTCCATAGCAGAGAGGAACTGGCATGAGGCATTATCCGGTATGAAATGTTGATATCCTGAATCGTTTTCCGAAAAATATTCATGAAGCGTACTAATCAATCCCATCTTTCCTGCTCCATCTCCATAATATGATATCCACAGTTGAGAACAATGCCCAATGCCTATTCGATACAATCAGACTTTTTATTACATAACTCGGTATCAGAATGGGATCAAAATAGCCATGAGTGTTGTTGAGAGAGGAACTGGCTGAGAGAATAGAGTAGTCTTTGTTTATGGATTGATGTTGAAAAAGCATTCCCCTGGTTGTCTCGAGTCCAAGCAACCAGCTCGTCGTCAGCAGATGGTGTAAAGTTTTAGCGCAAAAAAGTCTCTGACTTTCCCACCTATCCAAGCTAGCTGGCTTTAGTTAGCATTCCCCTCGCCTTTAAACACAAATATTTCCCTTCCACGCCAAAATCTTTTTTATATTTCCGTTTCAAAGACCTCAGAAAGGCCGACTTTTACCCGGTAACAGTGTCAAGGGGCATGGAAATGGGCAGCTCGGACTAATCAAGGTACTACTGGTAATTGAAAATACTTGCTAGAATGTTGGAATAACCCCAGCAACTCGTTTAAATAGAGTGGGTCAATCCTTGCCAGATTGAAATTATTGTTGCCGTTCTGCCTACCGATATAATAATACACATTTTATATTAGGGAGGAAAGTAATTTTTATTCTGATTTTTTGTTTTAGAATACGTGAGGGGTTGGAGTTGAAGAAGTTCCGGTTCTACAGGAAAAAGTATTGACGGGGTTTAAATACACTGGACAACCTTTGACCTGGATGGACGAATGACGAGCTGTACTATAGTGTATAAATAATTCAACCCTTCATTTTGACACCTGAGCTACTCAATTTGAAAGAAGGACTAAGGATCGTTGTGACATCATTTACAATGGCTACTACTCAAGGAAATCCCGTTGTAAAAAATCTTCTGATTAAGGATGCTAGTGGTAAGGGATGACGTTTCGGTATTTTGTGGGATTCGGAATGGGGGTTGTTGATTTTAGATTTTGTAATTTCTCTGATGCTGAGACACAAGGTTCTCTGTGATTTTAGGATGAATGAGTGGAAAGGGGTATGTTAATTGAATTGAAATAAGGTTGTTTTCAATACAAGAATACCCAAAAGTGTGTAACGCATAACGCTTGTCATCTATGACGATCTCGTACGGTTATGTTTAATTAGTTGAATTATGCACCTGTCACCTGTTAGATTTAAACTGTAAACAGGCAGGAAAACAGTCTTTATTCACTAGCATTGGAATTTTTCAATTGAGTTTTGATTTCTTCAACCGTCGGCAATGATCGGAAATTCATACTTCTCCCGATACCGTGTCTTCTAGGGTAATAGGTTTAAGAGGAATTCCTTCAGTAATTCAAGATGAATGAAAGAAGTCGTTAGAACTAACTAAGACATACATAGAAATGGTGGGTTACTCCTGTGTCACCGGAATAGTAAACCCCAATACACAATAGATAGAGTTGAACCGATGAAAAACTAAAAACTAAACCGGTTTCCGTCATACTCCGACAAACTGTTTGAGTACTAGTAGAATGGTTTATTTTTACATGCATATGCCGGAAAGGGTGGTTACCCCCACCGGGTCAGAACTCAGAAGTTGCCTAACGTAACCATCATTATTAACTTAAAACTTAATGGCTTGAAGGGTGATACGTGAAGTCCACCACGGGCACCACGACTAATTAGTTCATCCTGGATGCATAGTAAGTTAATTTAACTAATGCAAATAGAATCAATTAGATCACATCACACTCGCTGAAAACCCCAATTATTTTTCAGTTGCGAGCGACTAACTGACTTGAACCTGAGCCTGAAGGATCAGGCTGTGTATTGTGTTTAATAAAGTATGATATTCTAGTCTAGTAATAGTAAGATAGTACAGACTATCTTCAAGTTGCAATTTAATGTCTCGCTACCCAAATATACAATTAATAATCTATTTTGGCCCTTTTGGTTTGCGTTTGTACAGCTTTGTATTTTTTGCTTTACACCGACTTCATCGACCCAGATGGAATCATGGATGAGGTGAGAGAGGGGAATCTCAATCAACGAAAATTAAACTTGCATGAAGACAAGTGGAGCTTTTGAGGGAGTAAGCCTCATGAATACAGAAATCAAGGATAGGAACAGGCAGTATTTTTTATCACTGTTCATGAATACTTTCTTCTCAGTTCTCGCCATGGTCTTTTCATAACGGGTTTCCTAATGAGTAAATAAATCACCCTAGGTTGGATTTACTTCATCCGTTCATGCTCACATGCAACATTATATATATGTATGGATATTGTACCTCCTGGATTTATGTATCCAGGCGGGTTTTGCTAATTACTATTATCCACAATTGTAGCATAATTCGTATCCACAGCAGGTTAGGTTTCCCCGTCTATTAGGAGAAGGCATAGACATAAAAAATTCTCAGGGTTTCATTTTCAATTTGTTCAAAAATAATAAACGTAGAATTATATAGCCTGTAGGATTGATCCACGAAAAAAAACTGAAACCGGCTTTCTATCTTACTGCCGTTTTTGATCGTAATTGTTTTGCTGTCGTAAGGTAATACAGAAATTGTTCGGATGAATTGGCCGGTATAATCAGTTCAGAGATCAAATAATTGATATACGTGGTAAAATATTGAAAAGAATTTGACTCGATAAAATTGAAGCATGGAAATATCAAGTGGGGTAAATGTATTTGACGCATAGTTTAGTTTGAGATTTTTTGCATTTGGTATGGGCGGTGGTAAAGATGTTGGAATAATTGATGGTTGCGTACATTGTGCAGAGAGTCTCAGGTAGTTGAGAATTAATTGTGCTGTTCTGCATGCATGTTTGAATGAAACTCGGCTGGTTTCATGAACTTGACTTTTAGAAGGGTTACAGAGTGTGAATGCAAATTTTTTTATTGGTTAGGTGACGACACGCAGTCTTGGATTTCTTATTAATGTATCAGTTTATTGGTTTGTGAGCATTTATAAGGAATCGTATGATGGTTCGACTAAATTAGATGATTTATTTAACCTGGCTAAGTAAACAAGATCGGTTTATGTTGTCAATATAGTATCGATTTTATTAGTGATGCTCCATTATTTAGTCGGCTTAATCAGTTCGGATTTATTGATTTTTGTTATCAAAAGAAGGGTATATAGCTGCTAAGAAATGCTTATTTTTATATTACACTGAAGTAATAAATGAATGATGTGCGCTTCAGACTTCCAGTGTTTGATTGTGTAATTTTGAACTTGTTAACAGGTAATACCCAGATGATAGAAGTAGTGCAGACCGCACCGGGGAAGTTCGTCACTGCGAGTGGACATTCCATCAAAACTTCCACAGCTGCTGGAGGTGTGAAAACGATAATTCGTACAGCTGCTGGAGGTGGTCAGGTATATATGATGACAACAATTAACATTTTATTAATTATACAACTACAGTTCGATGGAAAAGAAAATAATAAGAGGATTTGAAAATATTATGCTATGAAAATATATTTGGGCCCCAGAAAAAAGTTTCAAATATTTTTTAGCCATGTGATGTTTTTTGTACAAACATTAGTCCAACCGACAATAATATCTTGTTGAAGCTAATCAGAATGGACTATAAATAGGGAAAATAGAATAGTGGAAAAAGTCTAATATGAACATTAAACAATCTTTACTGATACTGTTTCTCTTAGACGTTAATGCTTTTATCAATAAGAGATTAAAAACGAGGGGAGTAGATTAAAAAAAATTATCAGTGTCTCAGAGAGTCTGAAAGTGCTGATCTCAGCTCTAAAAATGTGTTTATTTATTCTGAATTCAGGGTCAAGCAACTCAGCAGATTTTGACTACTCAGTCCGGGCAAATAATAAGAACCTCTAATGTAATGTCGACTCCAACATCCATAATGAAGGGAGGGCAAAGTAAGTTAAAGATTAAAAATATGAATAAGTTCTGTCAGTTCTATATACCAATGATATGCAATTAAAAAAATAATATAAATCATATTCTGTTGCACGTTTCATAGATCGTCAAATGATGGCAATTCCAATCCAGCAGGGTCAAGGAGGCCTTACCCCGACCACTATTTTAAAAGCTGCGAATATTAAGACGGAAGGTGGATCTCCTGGGGGAGCCACGATCATTCAAAGACCTGGACAACAGATGATGATCGGGAACACACCTATAATGGTAAGTCTAAAAGACAGAAAAATTATTCAGATTCTAAGGTTCCTGACTGTAATATTTTGCATTTATTTTAATAGCAATTGTTCCAAGGGAATCAACGACTAATTCTAACTCAGACTCCTTCTGGACCTCAGTTGGTAACTGCCACCTCTGTAGGTGGCCAGATGACATCAACAGGTCAGCAAATAACGACTTTAGTGACATCCGGACCCCAGTCTCCTGGGGGCTCGCAGCAGGCTATTTCGAGCCTTGGACCAACCCTAAATCTATCAAAACAAAACTTTATTTCACCTATATTGGACCACACCGGTGCCAGAAAACGTGTGGATTTCCCTTCCGATGTCTCTTATGAAAGCAAAAGGAGGAAATCTGAAAAAGGAGGGAAAGGACTTCGGCATTTCAGCATGAAAGTTTGCGAGAAAGTTAGGAACAAAGTAAGGCCTACCCTAAGCTTGTACTTCATAGTAGCTCCTAATGAAATAATACATATCTATAAATATAATATAGCGCAATTTTTTACTAACTAACTGGTATTATCATAGGGTATAACAACGTACAACGAGGTGGCAGATGAATTAGTACAAGAATTCGCTACTCCCGGTGTGGGAATGAGCTCAATTGAGCAACAATTTGATCAAAAGAATATTCGTCGAAGGGTTTACGATGCACTTAATGTTCTAATGGCCATGAACATTATTTCGAAAGAGAAGAAAGAAATTAAATGGCTTGGTCTCCCCACAAATTCCATGCAAGAATGTACAACTCTTGAAAAGGACCGACAGAAAAGAATTGAACGACTCAAACAAAAAACTCAGCAACTGCATGACCTCATTATTCAGGTAATATACTTGTTTATTACTTGTTACTTTTGAATTTGAAATATTTAAACATAGGTAGCATTTAACAATATCATTGCTTGTTTGTTTGCAGCAAGTTGCATTTAAATCCTTGGTAGAAAGAAACAAACAGAAAGAAAAGGAAACTGGCCCCCCTCCTCCACATGGCTCTATCCACCTTCCGTTTCTCATTGTAAACACGGCAAAGCACACGGTCATCGATTGCTCTATCTCAAATGATAAGTAAGTAACAGTTCCATTTATGATTTACTTTAGCTTAGAGAGTTCACCATGTGTGTAATAATTTTATTTTGTATTACTAGAATGGAATACTTGTTCAATTTCGATGGAACGTTTGAAATCCACGACGACATTGAAGTTCTTAAAAGAATGGGCCTTGCCCTTGGTCTGGATAAGAGTGAGTGTACCGACGAAGATATAATAAAGGCAAAGGGTGTGCTGCCTAAGGCATTGGAAATGTATATTGACCAAATCGGAAAGAGGAATGATGATTGGAGGGCTGAATTTGGAGATTTGGAGTATGAGGAATCCTATTTCCAAGACGGTGACGTTGGAGAAGACAACGTCGAGAACGTTTGTTACGAGGTTTCCGGTAACTCTACTCTAGGCCTAACAACGTTGGGCACATCGTCCGGTGATTTGTCTGGATTATCCATGTCGGTAGAGGATCTGGAAATGCAAGCGGCCATCGAGTCGTTGCAAAACCAAAGTACTCAGCAATTAGGATCTCCAAATGATCAGGAACATGATGTTGAGGAGGATAGTTATGGGGAAGAAGACGATGACGCTATGTCGGACTAATTCAAAGGATCCATCTAAGGGTTCGTTTTGTATTGTTTGTGGTTTATTGACCTTTCCACTTACTAATATTTGATAGACACGTAGAAATACTTGATAATAACTGATGACCGTAATTATCATGGACAAGAGGAATTAGATGAAATATGTGTTGATTATGACCTTTCGGGTATGTTTAATGAACTGTGAAGTACCTATCAAGCAGTAGAATAATTTTTACTTAAAAATAAAGGTTATTATTGACGATTCTTGAAGAATTGAAATCTACGCGTTTGTAAGAAAGGAGTGAGTGATCCAAAGTTTATTCTAAAACTATCAACAGTGAAATATTTTAAGAATATGTTATTAGAGATTTCTATTATAATAATAGTATTTAGTTTCTAGTTGTATCAGTTCATAAATTGTAAGTTATGCAATGCGTCTAATGACTTTATTAAATCTTTGAAATACCCTATAACCGATAATCCCCATGGGAAGAAATGTTCAGTCTACTGGGTAAACATTTATATTATATAGATCCAGCACTCAATTAGATTCACGTGTATTAATCAAATTAAATTGATTGTACATTGAAATATTACAAATTCCCAGAATATTTTACACAAGTTCATCTTAATTGGTTTTTGTGACATATTTACGCGATAAATTTAAGCAGAAGCCTTAATCCATACGTTTACCAACAGCAAATTCATTTAGATCTTAAGTAGCTATATACTAACTAAATATTGACCTGAAGCGTTCAATTTAGAATGTAACTATCTATAAACATTTTTAGTCTAGCAATTAAATTGAATTTAATCTAAATCTAAATTGAGAATCCAAAAAAAACAGTTTTGAGGAATCCAGGATAACGGAGAATGTAAATGCAACCAACTTTTCAATATTTTATTTATGTGGTTTGAAAATTCGAACTCTGAGTCGGAACTAACGAGGAAACCAGATTACAGATTACTCATCTTTATATCTTTATTCAACATACAAAATTTGATTTGATTTATTGAAGCCTATAATAGAGTAAAACTTAAAAGTTCAAGGTCAACTAATTAGTGACTAACATAACAAGTCTTGGCTCTAGGTTTATAATCATAAACTTGGGCATTTATGTCCCAAAGTGGGAGTGGCATTGTACAAATTGTTTATGTGATGATGAAGTCCACATCTACAACATATTGATGTAATTGAATGAAGAGGAGCATAGACTAGTTTAAATTGACACAAATAAACATAATTCTGAACCAAGCCTTTGAAGATCTTATTAGAAGGATAATTTAGCTTGATGTAATCGATAACGGTAAGCAAACCTCAGAAGTGTGGAAATAGAAAGAAAGAATCAATTATTTTTCTCTCATAAATATTAACATTAAATAATGGACACCTTTGACTTTGACCACAGTTTTTCCCTTATTCGATAGTTCGTCAGAATCGTAATAATTTTAAACACCATTACCTTTGAAGTAGGCCTTGGAAGTTAGAAATATATATTATGAATGCATGAATGCCAATTTTGACATAATATTTTGCATACCGAAGTAATCCGACAAGAGTTGACTTAAATTCATTATATTAATTGGCATTAGCATCATCTTCATTTCATGGCATGCATCTAATTTCTCCTCGCAAACACGCTCTAAAGTTCTCAAAGCAACTCCATCCTGCAATCAATCTTAAACTCATCCTCTATTAAATGAAATCAAGGGTTTTATTGAGGAATAGAAAGCAAGCAAGTTTCGTATACATGAGTGAGGCAAGAAAAAGTAGCGCAGGTTAACAGGCAAAAAAGCATTTATTATCCATCTCTTCTTGAAAGAGATAAATTCACAACCACTGAATGAGGGACGGAAGAATTGGAAGAAATCTTGAGTAATAAGTTGGAGTTGGAATTGGAAGTGAGACTTTTTAGAAGGCAGCTGATGATGGGATATGAGTAGTTGAGTTGCTCTTGATTTCATGCTGTGCTATTTCGATTTTTATTAAATCTTATCACAAAGTTTGTACGAAGACGAACTAATTCCTGAAGTTAATTAAGTGAATTATAATGGTCGATCTGAATAATATTAATCTTCGGGATAAAGACTCAGTTCGAGAAATCATTGACAGTGGATTTGCAACTTTGCAGACCATTCTCAGCTATTTGTTACTACCGGTGGCATTGCCGATGGTGTTTTGTCAGGAATGTATTGCCTGGGGACGGGAAAAGTTCGGGCTGAATAATCGGAGCTTGGAAGGGAAAGTAAGTTTTTGATGTGATGCAAATATGCAAATTTTCTAATGTCAAATGTATTTGTTATTTTGGACTTGAATTTAATTTAGAGCACACTTTTTGATTGTTTCAGGTTGTTTTGATCACTGGCGCAAGCTCAGGTAATTTAAAAAAGTAAGTTCTGTTAATGTTTTAAAAGTAATCATACAAGAATTGTTTTACAATAGGAATCGGTGAAACTTTGGCTCACAGCTTTTTCAATGCAGGATGCCGATTGATTCTTGTATCAAGGAGGAAAAACGAACTCGAAAGAGTTAAGGATGAGCTTGTTCGTCGCAAAACGGTATGGATAAAATTAAGTATTGAAATCAATTGTATCTTTTAGCGGTAGAGAAAGGAGTCAGTCTGTGGAGAAAGTCTTAATACCCACTAATTTCCTTAAAATCTTCATGACAGACTGGGAACAAAGTTTACGTTCCAGCCGTTTTGGAAATGGATCTCGGGGACATCAAATCTATACCTGAGAAGGCCAAAGCAGCACTAGGTATTTATGAAGGGATTGACATCCTTCTGAACAATGCTGGGATCCTGCATTCTGGAAACGTGCTGGAAACTGATATCGAGGTGGATAGGAAAGTCATGGACGTTAACTACTTTGGATCTTTGGCTTTAACAAAAGGTAAATGATTAGCATATTTATTATTTAAATACCTTTCGTATGAATAGGATAATTGAAATATTTATCGTACCAACTTTACTCTGGACAGTTGTAGCGAATAACATGAAAGACAAGAAATCTGGTCACGTCGTGTTCTTAAGTAGTGTACAGGGAAAGATATCCGTGCCTCACAGGTAAGCTTTGAACATTGATTATATGATTTTAATAAGAATTCACAAGAATTCGCAAGCAAATCTAAATGATTTAATTGTTCTATATATTCTAAACAGCTCTGCATATGCCGCATCTAAACATGCCATGCAAGCGTTAGCGGATAGCCTACGAGCCGAAGTAGCTGACTTCGGTATCGACGTGACAGTAATAAGTCCAGGCTATGTCAAGACTAACATTTCCATAAATGCTTTAACCGGCTCAGGTGCTGCGCTTGGTCGGATGACAGAGGCAATAAAGACGGGACTGTCTCCCGAATACCTATCAGAAAGGACGCTGAAAGCGGTCCTCAATAGAGAAAAGGACGTAGTTGTGTCTCCCATAACTCCAAAAGCAGCGATATTCCTAAGATACCTTGCCCCCTCCGTCTTTTTCTTGATCATGCGATATAGGGCAAGAAAGACAAATAAATCCGCATGAATATTTTACATATGAATTTCCCAATTCACCATTCCAATAATACCGAGGATGCTCGTAAATAAATACCAAAAATTATAATGTCATCAAAAGCTATACCAACCTACAAACCTACTCGAAACTATTCGGACTATGAATTTTTATGAATACATTTAAATAAAGTTCAGAGTTCTGGAATTTGACACTCTTTCCGTACAATTTTATGAACCGCATGAATCTTGGTTACTTTAATCACACGGAGACATAGGTAATAAATTTAGGCCAACACGTTTCCATATTATTCTGCTAGAAAAGTCTGAGACGGCATGGCCGAAAGAATTAGGGTAAGAAGAATAAATTATTAAATGTTTATTCCATAATGCCATTAATAGTTGTGGTAAATCGATGATTGCAGACTAAAAGCAGAGGCTCCTTGTTTCCTAGCGCTCCCACATGCTAGCGGTAAATATTTCCAGTAATAAACACGACCTACTGAACATGTTGGCAAAAGTGAAATTATAAAATTCTTTGCTTTTTTGTGATAAATACATTTACAATTGACCTGAGGATGTTTAAAAAGAGTTGAAGGGTCAAGTACTGTGTCAGATGACGGATTGAACTCAAATAACGAAATGGTTTTTGAAGTTTGGTTCTAAGTTTCGAAGGTTAAAGTGGGAGCAGCAGTGTGCACTGCAAAGTGGTGAGAATTTGAAATTTATTCTGAATTTTAGAGAGGAATTTATTTATTTTAGGCTGAATTCTTTTGAAATTCAGGTTTTCAAGGGCAGAGCCATATCAAGCCCCGGTTTTTGGACGATTGAGGAATTACAAGAACTAGATGCTAAGTTAAATTGAGTTGAATTGAAATTATAAAGTGTCTACGCACTGTTAGCAGTTGATGACGCACTTAAAAGGTTTGTTAAGAAATGATTAAAAATAAAACATCTGCTCATTCAGATTTTGATTATTTGATCGAAGCACTTTTAATTTGAATATCTGAATTTATAGAAAGCTGTCGTCCAATCCAATCCTCGTTATATCTACACAAGTAGTTACGGACGATTCTAATCAAAATTGAAAAGAAGAATGCTACTGAAAGTAGTGAAAGGAGCATTCGGAGCACCAATAGCCCGAGCAATATTAAATTAAAAGTCTATGAACCTCAAGTCTGAATTTGAATCATGAATAACAACAGGAATAACAATACGTTCATACCAAACCCTCAAGATCTTTGGGCTCATCCTGATATTTATTCTTTAAACAATCAATCCAATGGAAATGGTGGTCAGGTACCACCGTTCACCGCCCACCAGCAAGTACAACAATTGCAACAGGGTCAATATCCAATGTACAGCGTTGGATACACTACAGCAGCACCTAATAATTTACAAGCCAGTTTCAACCCCATGTTTTCCCAAGCTTGGGAAGGACTTGAAGGTAACAACGGGAGTGGTATGCAGATGAATTACTCTTATCAGCAAGTCAATTCTTGTTATCCAAATCAGCATCAGCAGATCCTACAGCAGCATATGATGCCGCAAATTGTTAGTCAATCACCTCGTGTGGTACCCTTACCTCTGGATGCTCCTCATTTCGTACCTTTCTCTATGAACCTTTCCCCCTCTGGTTCGATGGTACCGTTTTCTTTGAGTCCTCCGTCGTCTATTCATTCCGCACCGGTGTCGATCAATTCAGGGTCTTTTAATTCTACTCCGATGGTTCATTTTACCACAAATTCTTCCCCTCCTAAAATACATCCTCCTCTCAACTCCAGATCATCAGGTACTCCTGCACCTGCAGGGTACAATATGTCTCTAAATTCTCGTTCCTCTACCCCTTTAGTACCATTGTCTTTTACCTCACAATCCTCTAATCCTTTAGTAAATATGTCTCTTAATTCAAGATCGTTTGCCAATATGGTGTCATCACCTATAAATTCACAGTCATCTGGTTCTATGACTCCTTTGTCTTTCAATACCCGTTCCTCCACTCCAACGTCGCAGATACCCTACACCTCAACGTTTGCTGCATCGACCGCTCCTATTAATTTCAATTCACGATCCTCTACCCCCATGTCCCATTTCATTCCCAATTGTGTCCCGCCCAAGACACCGGTACCTTTGAACTCGCATTCTCCTGCATCCATGACAAGCTTTTCTAACAGTTCTTCTCCTTCGCCTCCCCCTCCTCCGAAAAAACCAACTCGTTCACGTAAAAAAAAGTCGCCCATGAGACCTCTTCCTGTGAATCCTTCTCAATTACCTCTACCGACTGTACCCGCTGATCGATCCCCTCCTCTCCCATTATACTTGAACCGGTCGTCAGGAATCATAACTTCAAATGTGAGCTCCTGGAACCCCATGTTATCTCACTTACCTTCGCCAACGGTAGGAGTATCAGGAAGTCGACCGTCTGCTGTGGTACCTGTACCAGCTCATCTTTCTTCCCCTACAGTACCGTCGGCTGTAAATCGATTATTTCCTCTGACACCTCTCCCGGCGCATCAATCTTCTCATGCGATACCAGTATCGGCGCATAGGTCACCACCGAGGGTGCCTGTAGCAGCACATTTATGTTCGCCAATGATACCTCTATCCGTTAATCGCCCATCACATGCGGTGCCTACATCAGCCCATTTGTTTCCTATGTCACCTATGTCGATAAATCGAGCATCTGCATCACCTATACCACCTGCATCTTTTAATCCATCGCCTCCTAGGATGCCTTTGCCAGTTAATGTTTCTCCAACTTTAATGCAACCCCGAAATTCATCACCTCCTAAAGTTAATTTATCAATGAGCCGTCTCTCTGTTCTTCATTATGCACCAGAACGGGCAGTAACCCCTACCAGCAGCAGTCACGACGAATTAGAAAACGTAGATGTATTCCAGGAGGAAGAGATTCTGCAGCTTGTTGGTGTTGGAGAGATCACTGACCAGTCCGCAGATTTGCATCATATTAATCCACTTCACGAGTTGAACATGGCATGTTCCAAGGTTGGTGTTTTTACAAGTAAATGGAGAATTGTTATGATTGTATCAAAAATTGGCATTGTATTATCAATAGGTCAAGTCGGAGGTTAACGACACATCTTCAATATGTTCTTGGGAACAGGATGCCTTCAAAGGAGCCGCAAACTCTCCTCCTGGCGATGAAGATTTAGAAACAGAGTTGAAGAGGTTTTATTGTCCCCCTTCTCCTCCCAAGTCATCGGATGCAAAGCGTACATCTGCAGACCTGGAACCCTCAAGCAATAGCTCTAACTCGGGTACTACAACTATCTCTAATACAGAGGGGAATTTGACTGTAAATCGCCGAAAATCGGCCACAAAACTTGATAAGCCTGAGTCCAATTCACCTAAAAAATCTCCCCGTCAAACTAAACACGTCAAACCTGGAAAAGCCTTCATTGATTTAAGCAGCGACGAAGATGATGACTTAAAGGTGTTACTTGTAAAGGTAGGAGACAAAAGGAGACGCGGAGGATCAAGGCAAGCCGCACCTCCTAAGATAGCTCAAAGAATAACTAGAGGGAGAGGACAAGGTTCCAAGAATTCCGAGATAACTAGAGTTCCCTCCCCCGGTGTGAACCGTTCCCCCGGCGGGGTTGGCAGAGGTGCACCTGGAGTATCAAACAAACAAATGGACCAAAGATTAAATGCAATTGCAAGACCAGCTTATCCTAATGGACGCTATGTAGCTGTAGCTCCAAGAAGCACGGTCCCGATTCCTCCTCGTAATCAAGGAAGTTCTAATAGCAAGTCTGTCAAATCTGATCCTAATTGTGTAATACATCCTCGTAGTATTCTAATTAAAGGAACTGCCCGAAAAAGTACTGCCCCATTACCGACTGGAATTTTGCCGTCTATGATGACAGCCCGAAAGAGCACAACTCCTCTACCGAAAGGCCCTATCAAAAAGGCTGTGGCTAGGAAGAGCACTGCACCAATGCCCAAGACTGTTATCCGAAATACTGGCGTACCTCAACGGTCAGAAACTGCTCAACCGCCAATGTTCCCTTCAAACACTCCGTCTTATGCTATTGCTTCAACATCGAGAGGACAGCGAAACCCAAGATCAAGGTCTGTAAACACAGCATCAAGGACAATCAATCCTGTAGTAAAGCTCAAAGAAGATCCTCAACCCCGCTTAGTATTAAAACGATTATCATCTGACGACTTGAGCACATACACAAATCGGCCCCCAATAAAGATGAAATTGTCCTTAGTAGGAACTAAAGGCAAAACTGGACCACATGCAGCTCGTAATAATAAAGATGGGCAGTTCAGAGTCAAAGCTAGTCTAACTGATGATATAAATGTACCCAACTCCAAGGGAAGACTCACGCGATCAAGGGCAGAGAATCCTGGAAGACCAACGAGAGCCAACCTGGCCATAAAAAACAATAAATCACAGCTGCAGCAAAGAGAAAAACAGTCTTCTATCCCAGGGGAACCTGTAATCGGGTCTGACGACGAATTGCTAATTGTTCAAGAATATCTTGCTGACTCTGACGACTCATTAGACTGGGAGGGTGAAAGAGATGAAGCTTCTTCAGAGAGTGAAACGGAACCTGAGTCTGGGGAAGAGACTGACGATCTGCATGGAAGCTCTAATGAGGCTAATACTGTTGATAAGACGCCTATCGATTCCGAGAACAGTACATCATTTAAGCCAGTACTAGTAGGGGCAGTAGAAATGGAAATGAGTAATGTCACAGAAGAGCCAAGTGAAAGTGATAGTGATTGTGAGCCAATTCTTATACCTAAAATCCCCGTAATTCCGAGCTTTGAAGCCCCCAGACCCAAAGTGATCTTGAAGGGTACGAAGGAAGACGCGGAGAAAGCTGTAACAAATCTGAGGGACGTTTTAGCTCAATTGAGCAATTATAAAACTTTAACTTCACTATTTCGAAGGTAGAGAAGAGAATGACAATTCACGGTTATGTGTGCCTCTCATCTACATTGTTCATGAAAGTGTTAAGTATTCAAGTATTAGATTAGCTGTTTTACCATTGTGGACTATTGTGGATTAGCTATTTCTCTCTCATTCTGGGCATTGAGACTAGGAGACTAAGTGTTTTATTATTATTTGTGAATAATCATGATTTTATTCCGTGGTTTATTTTTATGAAAACGTGTGCTCATATTGTTGTAACTAGCGTTTCTAGCACAGAGTATCTATTAATGATAATAATAAATAATATGTATAGACTCGAATGAAATGTATTTCCACAGTTCGCCATTTATGTACGAAAATAAAACTGTTTCCAGTCTACATTAACTTGTATACAGACTTAACCTCCGAATCTTTAATTTAATCATGTTTTCTAGATGAGAACTCGGACTGAACAGTAGGGCCCTTCGTATTCCGATCCTCCTAAGAGCCCAGCCAAGAGGGTCCAGACTGATGTTTTTATATGCTGGATAGTATAATAAGCAAATGCCAATTGAATTCATTTCTTTCACGGACCTCCATGAATGAAGGCAAATTTATTATATAACGGGAGATTATGCAACGTAACAGAAAATCAGGGAATAATCTAACAGCTTTAACTCTAACTAACTCATACCATTCGATTGCAGAGAACAAACTAGGTATCTATCCGTGATTTGATTTGTTCTTAAAATCTGAAATTTTTAGAATTAACAATTCGTTTGTTTAGTTTCAAAGATCCCAATCCTTGAATTAGGACAATTCTTCTTCTTGAAGGATTACTTTCAAAAATGTCAGGCACTTGTACACATCCCAAACTTGACGCTGCTTGGTACTCCTAGGTTGTATTTTGTACCGTTGGATTCTTCGTAAAAACGAATTCCTTTACACATTCAAATGGAATGACTCATATACGTATTATTTTTTACACATGCCCCTGTCATCCATGAAAACAATTTTTTCTGATTCTCTAAATTAAAATTTCCCTTCTTCGAGCAGTAATAGCAATTAATTTAAAGATATACTATGTCGATATGATAAATACTACTAACTAATACCTATTATACTTCTAAAGATTAAAAACATACATTCGTAAGAAAATCTAATGATAAGTAGTAACGCTTGAATTAATAAGTCGGAGTAGCTCAGTTTATCGATCTAATCAGTAACGATTCATAATAATTAAGCAACCACATGCACAATCCGCAGTCACTACAAGGGCTTATTACTTACTCAAATAATAGTCATACGTCTTTAATCTATTGGACATTTTATAAGTTCAAAAACTCATCTCAACCGTGAAAAGGGAGAGCAAGAATTCAATTACCTATGTATGATCCTGGTATGATCTAAACTCGCAAATTAACTTCATAAATCCAATCCAACAGCACTAGTCTTTATCATAGTAAACTTTCATTCTCTACGGATACTTAAACGCTTTGATAACCTCGTGCACGAGATCGCCTGCGTCCAATAAGATAAGCGATGAGGACAATGACTACCAACGAAGCGAGTGCAGCACCAACCGCGATTGGGACGAGATCTGACGCATCATCAGCAGGACAATCGATTGCTAGAAACATAACACAAGAACATTTCTTTAAAAAAATCTCTAACGCGACAACCCGTCACAAACTTAAAAATACTTACAAGCACTGAACTCCTGGTGACCGGCAGCAGATAGTCTGAATGCTTCCATTCGAATGTCGCTGAATTTTAACGTAACATGGCCATTTTCAGTTTTCAGAGCTTCTTGAGCAAGACACGAGTATGAATGGTTCAATGGTGTCTGGAAAGCTGCCTTGTCATACAATCCGAATGTAATTGGATTTTCTAAACCCAACAAAAAATCTGTTACACTTTCCGTTATTATATCCCGGAATACCAATTCAAACACAATTTGTATATTCCACATGCATATTTATAACAGTCAGACTCTCGTAATAATTAACTGCAAATACTGCAATACAGTCAATAGTGATGTACCTGGTTGTGTAACGTTTACAAACAGGAGAGGATCCTTAGAGATAGCTCCGGTTATATTTTGGACACCATACTTGCCATTACTAATTCCACTTCCAGCCTGCAAAACTTCCGATCCGGAGCTATTGGATTCAAACGTAAAAGTCAAGGTGTTTCCGGTAATGTTTGCCTGAGAGGAAGGCCATTTGAGCGTCAATGTCTGTGTATCTTTACAAGTTCCTGAAGCTACTGCCGAGATAGGAACATCGACATTGGCCGAACGATTCTATTTTTTAAAATACACATGCAAAAATTTTCGTTTAAAATCATATAATCTATAATGAATAAATCTACGGTTGAAGTTGGTAAAATTATTTACATTGCCATTCGAATCTTCATACAGAATCGTGAATTCCATCGCCCCTTTAAAAAGAATGCAAGTGACGTTATTAGTATCCACAACACTCCATTTTCCTTCATTAGCTGGAAATGTTTTCGGCACTGGAGTAGGAGCAACTGTAGGTACAGTAGGAGCCAATGTAGTTGTCGGTGGCGTTGCCGTCGTTGTCACTGGTGCTTCAGTTGTGGTTGTTGTAGTAGTAGTAGTAGTGGTACTAGTGCTAGTAGTAGTAGCAGGAGTCGTCGATGTTGTCGTTTTTTTGTTGGGGTCATCTTGGGCTGCAGCATTTAATACTTGAAATAGTAAATAAAAATCATCAATAAAACCATCACAAAAATACTTATTTTGGATTTCTTTTTCAGGAAAACTTAAGCCACTGATAAATACTCTGAATATGCTGAAAATAGAATACAATCCGTGCATTATTGATCAGCATCATGAAACGCATTATAAATGCCGTTATTACATTAATATATGATCCGTTATATTGATTTATATTCATACCTAAGAGTCTCTATATTTATCTCAGTTTCTTGTTAGCGCCTTGCATCTTAATCGGGTAAACTGCCTTCAACTAATACGATCCAATTAAATCAAGTGCACGGAGAATCTTCTTTTTCCTTATTCGTACGAAGGTGAATCATACATATTTATTCTAATGGAATGTAATTACCAATATACGAAATAATTACTTTTACTACATTCTACTTAATCTTCCACGAATACCAACAGAAAATTCAGTTTTTTCTGGAAAATCTTTACTGACTTTACACAACTCTACCAAGTTAAGAACCTTATCTTTACACGCCGCTGAACGTGAACATATTCGCATCATCTTCTTTCTTAGATTCCTATATTTAATGCTCAAGATTAGAAATTAAAACTTCCTTGTAGGTTTATTTATGCACCTCCCTAAACTAGGATAAAAACAACATCATATTTGTCGTATCTCATTCTCATATTATTTCATGTATTATTTGACATTATTATTTAATACTATTTGTATTGAAATTTTAAAATCATTAACCACCAAATTTATTGTTTAAAGGCGATACAAAGAATTGAGGAAGTACTAAATTCTATTTAAGTCATGGAAAAGATATTTCAATCAACTTCAGTTTCATGGGTTACATACAAGTTGATAAACTGATTAAGACTGATGACTCAAGGATTCCTTATTTTATTAGTTTTTTATCGGTTCTCACTTGCATTAAATTATTCTAATATTCGTCTTTATGCTCTGCAAATTCCAGTGTTGAACCAGCTACAAACATGACCTGAACGTCATGCTTTTTTTCTTTTTCCTCCCAAATCCAACACCCTAGTAACTCAAGCTGCTGCATGCCTCTAACTGCTGTAATCCTGATTTTTAACAACATTTACAAAATCTGTCCAAGACTGTCTACAGCCAAAATCCAAAGGTTTACCAATACGATCTCTAGCCATCTCAGCTTGCATACATGAGTCACTTTCACATGATCTACTCTTGAATAATACTACTCAAATCAAAAGTACAATGAACCTAATCTGCAATTGCAAAGTACAAGGACAACGAAAATAACCAACTTTGCCTATCTGAATAGTAAAAAAATCATTCTCGTTCAGTTCAACACTAAGTTGCAGAAAATATTTCAAGCGCCCATTCATTATCTGTTAGCAGTTAACAAAAAATATAGCTATTGAATTGAAATTCTATAATTTCCTTATTTGACCTTAGAAAATTTGCATTTTAAAATTCGACAACTTTAGACATTTTTATTTTTCATGCTTCAATCTATATCAGACCGAGTAAAATAAACACATAGAATCAAACCATAAGCTAATGTCTGTAACTACTAACTAACATGCATCATTCATACTATACATCAATACATTCAAACTCACGGTTAGGTAAAATATAAGCATTATTATTTATGCATGATGGTGATTAGAATACAGCACAGAATTTACAAACAGTCTCTACTGTTTGCAGTTGGCACAGTTCGCAAATCCCAATATGATAGAGGAAATATATACGCAAATTATCTACAATGCACAATATCCAGAACGCATATTTCAATTTCATCTTTGCAAAACATCAGCCAGTTCAATTACTACAGCGAAATCTATTTTGGCAACCCCTCTTTGAAGATTTCTACCCGTCAATATTTATTTATTTTTATGAACATGTAAAATGTAAATTCAATTAATAACCTAGTCAAGCTACATTAAAACGGTGCGTGCGTAGGAATATCCAGAACGGACAGGAATTACTATTTATTGTATTATTATCTCTATCAATTTAATGCGAATTAAATGATACTATCTATAATAACGAAACCGATCAACAACTAACAACTACGCAACAACTTTTAAGCTGAGTTGTAAGACATTTAACAACGATCAACGATGATTTAGTCAATGTTAAATGGCATAATCTGAAGTATAGTCTATCAATTATTATAAATAATGTATGAAACTGTCAGTACATATTTGCGATGACGAAAAACAATCAATATTCTACTTACCGCTCAGAATTAGCGCAACAAGAACAATGGTCGATTTCAATTGTCCTAACATCTTGATCCAAGGGTTGAGGAATCACAGAAACTGATGATAAAAAATAACTGCAATTAGTATTAAATAAACTACTGATGGTAGACTATGCTCGCCTCAGCTCAAGAGAACTAATTGATCAAAGAAGTTCATCCAGCTCAAACCTTATATGTCACAGAAACTGCTAACGATGACCGTCTTCCTTCTTAGGATTTTATAATGAATGATGGGTAGCTTTGCTGAGATATGATGTATACACTTGAGTTCGGGTCTCTGTCTTGTTCAGAAGATTACTATAATACGATCTCCTTCTCTACTGTCAACTGCTACTGAAGCCTGAAACACATAAATACACATTCACCATCATGAATACACAATGAAACGAAAACAACCCACATAAATAAATACTTCGCTTGTCTATAGCCTCACGCGAGGATTCTCGATATATTATTATCTAATCAAGAACTTGAATACAGTGCATTTACCCAGATATTAATTTCGTTTCCTACGGGAATCGAAATAATACATCTCAAAATTTCCAAAACCCATTAGTTTAGTGGTAGTGGGCCAAGTGGGGTGAGATATAAATTTTTCTTCAACTTTTGAGTTTATTTCCATTGATCCCAATCCCATTTGGTGATAAGATAAGGTATGTCACTTTAATTTATTTGTCGACCGCATCCTTCCTTGTTTTCATTTAAATTTATAGAAAATAAATAGGTGATTACTGATCATACTACTTGCTAATTGGTAGTCTTATTTATTGATTCGAGTCCTCGTCTCCATAAACCATAACGGAAAATTGAATTTATCTGTTGATTCGAAGAAGAATGGAAAAATGTGCTCAATTATCTTCCGAGATTTGAAATGGGAAAGTACTACATATTAATGAAGCCGTCCTACACTGGAAAATACTTCTTGTTGTAAGTGCAAGTTTCATTAAAGTATGCTCATTGCATTTTCATGACCTCTCCTTCCTTCACATGATACAGAATTAATTGAATAGATTGCTTTGTTTTCCTTTCCCTTTCCATGAATCATCAGTTGGAAGAACAAGATTTTCCTTATTTCTCTGAACAATGTCTGAATTTAAACCGTACATTTTTTGTTACTTTCAACTGTGTACGAATCACCAAAAGTAAAGATTAAATCAACAACTACTTCCGAAATCGTTTACATTTGACTCAGATAGTCAAATGATCAGATGAGATTCGATGAGAATAAAAATGGTTTCATTTTTTGTGTAAAAATATTATTATCTTAAACTTTGTCAATTATGAGTAGTTTTGATTGAGAGAATAAAACTTTACTGACTCATACTTTCATGTCTGCATGTCGGTCTTATGTGTCATGTGAACTACAATTCATGACTTGAGTACTTTTAATCCGCCCACTTCTGAAACTAATATTACTTATTAAATTAACCCTGTTGAATCTGCTAGTTCAAGCAATTGACATTTGTCCTCAATTTCTACTCTTAGAATGTCTTTGATTGCTGGTATATTGATATTTTCTCAATTTCTCAAAAAGTATAACTAAAACGCATTTTCCAAATAACTTTTTTGCTTAATATTTTTCAGAAATGTGTTGTAAAAGATTAGACGATTTCACACGCATCTCAACTCAAATTTAAAGATTTGAATGAAATTCGTCGTTCGAATTTCTTGTTCAGAAATGTAGTAATTAAATATTTTGATAACTGTAACGATAGACAGCGTATTTAGTTCAATCATTGAACTTTAATGCGCGAGAAAACCCGAAATCCGAAAAGATCTGAATCTGCCAACTCCACAACTCCGTCGTAGTTGTTCGTGTTTAGTGTTTCAGATTCATGAACTTCATGCAGACGTAATTAAAAAGATCTATTTAGTATTTACTATGAACGACGAAGAATGAAAATTTTATCTATAAATTATAAAATACGTGCAATGTGATACTGATTTCCCACATTTCCTTGACCCCTGACTGACCCTTTACCTCAACGCTACTTCCCTTTATTTCATTCAACTCAATCTCGACCTCAGATGTCAGATATTGAATTATTTAATTAAAAATTGGTAAATTATTAAATTCCGTACTTTACTACAACCAGTACACCCTAGTCCTAACTACTAATTGACAAATTCCATCCAACCAAAGTATTCCATACACCATAGCATAAAATCCTTGAGATAAAAGATAAAAACAAATAACTTGTGACAAGAAAACCTTCAGTCAGAAATGAATGTGATGAATACAGTAAACGATTTGCAAACAAAAGATAAAAAATTGAAACTCTTAACTCACCAAAACAGCTTCCAAAAGAGTTTCGAAATAATAACCAAGCTATTTTTCCGAGTCCAGGACACGTCGTACCAATTCAGCTGATGAAGATGGATTGAATTGAAGAGAGCGCGGCGGATAAGCAAGAAATGAAAAGCCTATGCCTATACCTCGTTCTTCCTTGACGACCGACAACCACCACCACCACCAACCAACAACACACGGACGGAGCGTGAACTCTCTTGGCGAAAACAAAATAACATTCTCTCACAACGCCCCTGTCGGCCCACTCTAACCTCCCATCTATTTCAACTTTATACTCATTGTGTATTTTTATCTTGGAAATTCATCCCATGTTTTTTACTTCAATCCTCAGATGAACAAAGAACTCCAGTCAGTCGGGGTGAGTCATCCTCGGGCTTACAAGAGGCGTAAGGCCCAGGAGAGTGCTGTGAGAAGATACAGTGCGTGGAGAAAGCACTTGGAGAAAGTGGGGGAACTCGGTCACTGGGTCAATCCTCTCAACAATAACAGCGGAGCCTTTTTTCGTCTGCTTTTAGGGCTGAAAGGATATTGAATTATTATGCAGGGTCTGGGTCAGTTGGGTCACTGGTATTCATTGGCATACATGCACAAACTTGGAAGCATTAAAAAAATCAGTCGGTAAGTTTTTTAACACTAATATTAAATATGAAATGGCTTTTATTTAGAAAACAGCTTTAGCTTGTTCTTAGGTTTAGTAGAAAGAAGAAACTAATTCTAGAGTCTGTTGATGGGGATGGAATTGATGGAAATATTTGCACATATTGAGGAGAAAGTTTTTGGTGAAAGCAGTTGCAGTGTGGTATGAATTTATGAAATGAGCTGTAATAATAGGGTAATTTAACAGGTTTTATTGAACTGATCTTGCAAATATTATCGATGGACGCAGTTAGTTTGAGTCATATTTCTCTTTGATTCCGTATTCAAAGTAGATTATGAAATAAGGCGATTATTCATAGACATTTGGTATTTTACATCCTGCAAGTATAACACAGATTAATTTATGGACAATCTTTTTATCCCAGTCCCAGCCAAAGACAAAGCTTACAAATTTTAGGTACCCTGAAAATATGTGTTTCTTGGAATTTTGAATGAATTAAATACTCATAGAACTATATACTAAATACAATAAATACTAAAGGGAATATGATTACTTTTATGACTTGATTACCATTTATAATATCAATTCGGAATATAATTTCATTATTTCTCATAGTGACCCATTCAAAATATTTTCCGATAAGACTCTGAAACAATTAATTTTCTAATTGCTAACAATCTATTTTGTATTCATATTTGATACAACTTCGACCGACCAATACGAGTAAACGATTTCCACCGATTTACACAAATAATACCCATTTACAAAAATTATAAGAATAAAAAGATAGTTTGCAACACCAACTATCAGAACATTATCTCAATTTTCCATAAAACAATTTCAACACAAAAATAAAAATTTCCCTTTTCTATACTCCACAGCCAACCTGCTACGCTCCTGCTCCCTTACATGATGTCTTACGCAGCTACAGTAATATCCAAGGCAGCAGGGGCAGTGCAGTGGCAGCAAGAAGCCTTGCATCATCTTGCAAACAGGCCCTTTCCAGATTGACAGACCATCATATACCTTGTTCGGAAAAGTCAGTACTCTGCTGCTGGTTGAAACGTCACGTGAGGCAAGAATCCCTCGTCGTTGTGCCACCACCACCAGCAGCCTCAGTACTGTTGCCTGTAAAATTATAGCTTAGCAGCAGTGAGTGCTGTAGTGCTGTTATAGGTTGTAACTATACGGAGGTGCCAAATAGCGGATAGATATATGGAGGAGGCAGGCACGCCGAGGCCCTCTCAATCCTGTCGTGTAAGTGAACGTAGTGAGAAAGACGATCTATGTCTACTGCTCTTACATCATACTCAATTGTATTCAAATGTATAAAGAGGAAAATAACAGTCTAATCTAGAAGCACTCTCTTGTCCCCTCCTGCAATGGCGGAGAAAGAAGGTGGGAAAATTATCTGGGCACTCTGTGACCTTTGACACGGCCCCCTACGACCTCTTGACACGAGTGGCAACTTTCTATTTACCATGTTCTTCTCTCCGCTCCTTCAAAGTCCCATCGCTGCCTTAGTTTTCCCTATTTAGCCCTAATAAGTTTTGTATTTACCCCAAAACACAGAATAAAATCTCCTTCCCGTTTTCAGATTTTGAATTTCGCCAAGGATTGAGGAGTCAAAATTGACCACGTTGCTTCCATCCCTTTTCGAAAAGGACGTCCAGGATGGATAGTAGTAGCAGTAGGCTTCGGCCTTACGCGGACACGAGTAATGCTGTCAAGTGAGTCAAGTTTTGATTTTGAGATATTATGTACTATTTATGTGCGTCTTGGTGAGGATTTAAATGTAGGTTACTGGACAGTCTGACTGGTGACGGGTGACTAAATTGTTTTGTTACTGTCTAGGGTTACTTTCCACAAGGGCGAGAAAGTAGAAGCGATTTGGAGAACTGATGGACAGCGTTATCCCGGAACGATTGTTCACGTTTATCCCAATGGTTTGTCTTCATATTTTGTTATTTTTTGGAGGTCCTGATTCTTGATCAAAGCTTACGTAATGTAATAATTTTGCAGATAACTACGAAGTCTTATTCAATGACGGAGTTAAGAGTAGGAAAAAGGCAAATCAAATTTTCAAAGTGAAAAGGCGACCTGGTCGTTTTCTGCCCAAGAATCTCCCTCCTATCCAAGTACCTGTGGTGACATCAAAACCGTTGCCTGGTTTAATCCCTGTGAAAACGGTGCTTGGAAATCCACCTTCAGGAGCAATAGTGCCCTCTCATTTAAATAGCAGTAACAGTAATGCTAAAACTGATAGTCAATCTTCCACGAAAGCTTCTTCAAACTCTCCTCTCCCTACCCCATTATCTTTGGAGGATGAAGAAAAATCTAGCACAGAACTCATCTCTACCAAAAAGGATCCAATTAATACTAAGATCATAAGTTCAAAAACGATTTTAATGCCGGATGACCCGGGAGGAAGCCCCGGCCCGGTCATTCCCACATCGTCTTCTGATGTTGTTTCTTCTGCAGGATTATGTACAAAGAAAGGATTTGTTTATGTTCAGCAGCCTCATTACTCCGTTTTTGACATCCCTCCAACTGATTTGGGCAAGAGAAGAAGGAGGGTTCATAATTATTCCAGATTAGCCAAAGGGCCCCCCTTGAAGGGGGGTTTAGATTGTGATATTGATGGCTTGGTGGACGGGGATTCAAACTCTCAACCAACATCCCCCGCATCGTCAGTTTCAGCTGGGCGTTGTAGCCCAGTTGAGGCGGTCGTTGGTGCTCCAATGAGTAATCGAAGAAAGCGATCTAGTACAGCCCTGACAAATAATATTAGTAATAGTGTTAAAATTAAAAAGGTTATTCCTAATAGAACTGCTAATTCAAGGACAGAGGAAAAACATAACAGTTCTGTCGTCACTGAAAGTAATTCTTCGGCAGCCCAAGAGGTTTCTAGTAGCAGTAGTAATAGACATCCTTATGGTAAAAGTGTATGTGATACTGACAAAAGTGTGCGATCAACGGTAGTAGAGTCACAGTCTAAAGCAATCTCGGTCGATGTCAAAACTACTAATGTTAATAACATGGAAGCCATCGTTAATGTCAAACCTGAACAGCAGGAGGCTGACTCTGGGATACCAACAAAAAGGTTACGAAAGCCGTCATCGAGGTTCAGTGCGGACGAGGGTTATATGGACATTTTTTCGTCTAGACGAAATAATCGGAAGGTAATTAGTAATTTTTATTTCTTCTTTGTTTGATAGTTGTGCTCAGAAATCTTGGTTTGTGCTAACTTGGGAAAAACAAAAATTCTGAATTTTCAATTACAGACGTTATCACCGAGGCAGCCCCGCAATCCTGCACCAGTCTCTAATTCCACCCAACCAACTAGTGAAATCACCCCTAAATTACAAGTACAACGGCCTAAGCACTTGTTTCTCCCCGCGTCGAAAAAGAAAGAACTTGGTCCTCCCGTTTTATTTCCTGAAACAGGCCAAGTTAATCTTGCAGCTGAATCACTTAATTTAAAGCAAGCTGAAGTCAATAACTGTGATCAATCAAAGACAATTGCTCAGAATACCGGAGCATTTCCAGTGGGGAAAGGGGATTTGTTCATTAATGATTCTAAACATCCTGGTAGTTCAGAAGAAGAGGAATTATTAGATGTTGGTGAATATACAGTTATTGAGAAGTTACCGAAGAAAAAATCTCCCCGTGTTACTTTAAGTGGCTCAAAATTAACCAGCACTCCCCAACCTTCTGTCGTGATCTTCCCTTCAAATTCTAAAATCTCATCAAAAAAAGATCTTATGCTTCACACTAATAAAGTTAGAGAAGATTTGCCCCAATCACCATCTAGTGCAGCTTCTTTTGAAAAAAATCATATTTTAAAACGTCGGGGAAGAGGAAGAAGATGGACGGTAAGACGAAAATCCAAAATATCATATAAATGACGAGTATATAAAATTATAATATATAAGTATTTTATCTTATAACATTATTCATGATTCTCGGAAGACGAAATTTTAATTCGTAACTATTTGATGCTCAGGATGAATTAATAAAACTTTTATGTCACTGTTTACCACTGTAGATGCCTGCTAAAACTGAGAAGTCACCCCCTGAAAAACTGCCACCGATGCCTTCGGTATTACTGAACAGACTCCCAATTCCAGAGATCCATATAATGGTTAAAAAATGTGATAGCGTTCATCTTACTGCCTCAGCTACGTCTTTTACATGTCTACCAGATAAGGCGACTGTGGAAGGTCAAACTATTCTTTCAATTAAAGATAATGCAACTGAATCAAGACAGTCAGCAAGTTCCGAACACCTTTCCTCAAGTGCTTTAACATCAAGTACCGCTGGGAACTGGAGGAGGAAGAAGCGATGGGGAGAGGGCAAGCATCGATGGACTAAGCCGAGACATAAAGTAGGAGGTGTATTGCCTGGAATAAGGCCTATACGTCTGAAAGATTCTCTTTCGATGCAGTTAATCAAACGATCTAGATTGCAGCGTCGTTTTGAAAAACGTGGTCGACCTAAAGTCGCTCTGCTGACTGGAATAACGAAGAAAAAACTTAGGAAAATATTGGAATCAATTAAGAAAAGAAAACTTAAGAAGTCACGTATAAATGCTTATACCAAATTCAAAGATGTTAGAGTTGATATCATTAACTGCATATGCGGTCGGACGGATGAATTTGGATTGATGATTCAGGTAACAGCAAATTAAATCGAAGCTTTTAAATTGTCAGTTTCTTGGGATAAAACTGGAATGTAATTTTGTAAAAACTGTTTAAATTGTTAGTGTGAAGTTTGTCTGTGCTGGCAGCACGGAGGTTGTTTCCATATCCAGGATAGCTCCAAATTGCCGAAGTTCTATGTATGTCAGTCATGTCGATCTCCAAAATGTGTTCGATCTTCTCGAACTACTGAAGCTGTTAGACAGGAAGCCTACAAGAAAGGAGTTCTACCATTGTAAGTTTAGTTGTGCTTTCGAATTTTTCTGTATATTTCAATTGTAAATTCTATAATTGACAATTTTTTTCAGTTATCCATTTGCACCTAAACCGTCGATAAGAAAGCAAAACATAATAAAAGCGTGTGACGAGCTTACCAAAGTAATAAATAGTATTGACGACTCCATCCGCCAGAATAAAATAAAGGAACAAATTGCCTTGGCAGAGCCCGATCATCCGAAACTTTACCAATGGAGCACCCAGCGACCTGTTCCAAAAGATCAAATCCAAAGATGGCATTTCAACAAATATTTCAAGTCGATTTTACGGAGATTAATGTCTCGGTACAAAAAAAATCCCGCCTATCTAATCAAACTTAAAAACATTGTAAATTTTCGTGACAAATTGAAGAAATACTCACAAGCATTTGAAGAAGCGAGATTGGCTATAAGACGAAAAATAGGGCCAAGAGGACTCATTCTAATAGAAAAACTTTCAGAACAACAATGTAAAATTGAGAAAATAACGAATGCCAAAATGTACAGTAACCCAAGATTAAAAAAACAACCTGTCCAACTAGAAAAACCTTTAGTTATAGAGCAACTACACCCTCCTTCTCTACCTCCACCATCAGGAAGAGAAAGTGAAGAAAAAGTAATTGAAAGAAAAAATATTGGTGCAAGTAAAGGACAAACTGCAGCAGCTTTGACTGAAAAGTTGGAACGATTGTCAGAAAGGTATAAATATCTTTGCGATGGTAATAGCTCAGTTGATTCCGATGACTCTGATTTTGAAGACCTTGAAAGTGATTCAGATTCAGATGAACAGGATATGGAATCGAAGATAAATAGTACAACTGAAGACGGACCTTTTAGTTTTGTAGAAAACCTAAGTTCTTGCGCTGCTCCTAGTAGTGAAATTGAATATATTCTTAAACCTTCCTCTGAAGTTATCAAACACAAAAACGCCGAGGATAACAAAAGCTTAACAATAGATGCAGATGTTGGTTTGACAAATGGATTGGTCAAACAAGAAATGTCTATGGATTCTTCAAGAGAATATATCCCTGATGATTTTGAATCTGAAGGTGAGCTAGCAACAATTTACGACAGTGCCGACGGAGAAGAATATTTACTTCAACCCCAAACTGAAATAAATAGAAAATATAACAAATATCGAAGTAAGTACTTTTGTTTCTTGTAATAGTTTTTCTAAGAATGTTAAGTTTGATACAATTTTGATTTAATGATTTCTTGATGTTAATGCTATATTTATTTTATTAATTTGCAATGGGTTTTGTTATCTAACTATTTTGGGTGGAAAATTATAGGTTTTCTTCTGACGGATGAATTGGAAAAAGAAAATGATGAGGCTGATGTACTTTGGGCACCATCAAAATCAGATATCGTTAGAAAAGACTGGCTGTGGGACTTCGATAGTGAATTAGATGTGGATGAAATTATAGGGTTGGAGCTGGAAGAAAATTCACCAGTATCGGAATGGGAGCAGGATGAGTCAACAGACTCAAGTTCCGATGAATTCGAAGTGGATGGTGATGACTGTGAAAAAACTACAGAAGCGCAAAATGGAAATGACTGTTTAAATTCCTGGATGGAAAAAATTAAATCTATTGAAGGAAACGAAAACTCGGAGGAAGAAAGCGATGAAGATTGGCAAGTACAAGAAGCTCTGGAAGAATGGTCATCGTCTGAAACAGATAATGAATCTACTGAAGATGACAGTGACGTAAAAGATTTACCTAACGTTACTCCAATGGGCAATGAAAATTCTCCCAGCAAAGGAAGCGAAACGATCGCCAAAGGTGGAATAATTTTGCTGACCAATGATCCAGATACTGCTATTGGGGACGTTGTTGAAGTTGTTATGAAAGTAGGAGCTCACGACGAAACCATTGGCAGTGGAAAAGTGATTGCTGGAGGGAAAGGACAGAATTTCATTCGACTCATTACGTCTGCATCGGCAACAGAAGTTTTCGACAGTTCAAATCAACTTAGCAACAATTCATCCTACAAAGTTAAAAATAATCCTCAATTGCAGTCAGGACAGTCCAAAAACTTGCATCATAGTCGAATTCCGTTGTGCAAATCCTGCCGGGAATCGATTGGATCGAAATGGACTTGGGATGAGTTGGACTCTGCTAAAGGTATAGAAGTAGTTTGCGAAGACTCGATTTTTTCATTCATTCAGGAATTGAAGAAATATTATACATTGGGCCTCTGGTCGGCTAAAAGTAACATAGAAATCGACCTCAATAAACCATGTGGAAGCCTACCGAAGTTGTGCGATCATCAGTCAGAACTTGTGGAATCGGTTTTTCAGCCCAGCCAATTAAAAGATATCTGCAAGGAAGTAATTAAGACATCCAAAATTCGGGCAGGGAAGAAGAATATCTTGATTCAAGACGGAGTAACGGTATCAAAAAAATCTTCCAGAGTTAATCCTCCAACATCTGCTGAAGAGGAATCGATCTTATCGTTGCTATCTCTAAGTAAAACTCCAGTCCAGTTCAATGGAGAAAATGTGAGTGAATTGAGCATCGAGTCCCTCCGGAGGTTAACTGACCAGTTGCAGTGTACCAACGGCCCACTCTCTGAAGGTTTGGCAAAAGCTGTAGGTCAACCCTTAGTTAATGGCAAGGTTAATCTCCAGAATGCAGTTCAAAATACAAAACCACAGAGTGGTGCAAAAAATACTCAAGTGGGAAGAGAAACTATTTGTGTCCGATGTAGCTTGAAAGGAAAATCCTCCAAAACACTTACAGTATTGTCTACCGTTGATTCCGAGTTAGCGAATACCATTTCTAATGATGAACTCTTAGAACTCCATAAAGAATTAAGTGAAGCGGTTAGTAAAGTGAGAGCCTCCGCTCATGTGATAAAAAGAGCAGTATTTAAAAAGGTTTCTGTAATGGTCGAAAGAATGAAAGCAGAAAGAATAGCTAGAGCAAAGGGGGAAAAGATCTTACCAATCAGCGAACAAGGTAAATTAGCTTTAACAAGACCGGAGGAGTACCTGCATGGACTGAAAACAGAGTATGTGGACGCTCTTCTTCCATACGCAACTTATTTCATCAGTCGCTTTACTAAAAGAGACGAATTAAACAAGGCCAAGAAAACCTGGGTTCAGGATATGATTGACAAGTTTATAATCGTGAAGAAATCCATTAAGGAAATGTATGGCACTGACAATGATGAAAGCCGTATCGGAAAAGAAGACAAATTTTACACAGCATTGGACAACTTGCGTAAATCATTCGACATCGTTCTCACCAAGAAAGATATTAAAATGCGAAGACAGAACCATAACTCTGAAGCTGCAAACAACCTCGGACCAAATGGAGTCAAGGTTGATACTAAAAAAGCAATGGAAAATTCCAAGTCAGCAGTCCCTACCATTCTAGTCAATGGCGATATGCCTGAAGAAGTTGAAGTCGCTTGTGTCCCTGACATCAGTATGAATATTGACGTTGAACCAGTCTCATCAGAAAATCCTGTACCCAGTTGTGGAATGGATAAACTGGAATCTGAAAACAGCCAGCTGTCGGAATTGGAATTACTGGCTCGTCTTGCCACTTATCCCATTCAGGTGGAAGATGTCAATGCCTTATTGGGAATAACTTCTAAAGAGATTGAAAAAACGAACCAAAGTTGTGACCCTGTGGGAAAAAATTGCAATGCTGCAGTTGGCAAATGCATTGAGTCTGTTATCAAGGTATCCGATAATCCTCCATTAGAAGTGTCACATTTAGAGAAGACTCAGGGTGTAAAGCCAGAGCAGGATGTACATCTTTCAAATGGACAAGAAGAGATCATGGAGGTGGACGTAACCAACGACATGAAACTGTTGGAAGAAAATTTGGAATTGAAAACCTCGGATAACTTGGTAATAGGAGGGGATATGGATTTGATAAATGCCATTGGAACTTTCAGCGAAACCGGAGAATTTAAAGGAACTGAGGACTCAGATTTACTTTTAAATGTATTCGAGGACCCTGTTTTTTCGGAACCTCAGGAAGAACCAAAGCCGTGCTGTAGTAAAAGCCTTACTTCTACAGCTCCACCGTAAGTTCCAGCTAACATTCTGCGTCATGATTGCTGAGTATTTTTAATTAAAAAGTAATTTACTAACTTACAACTTTTTCCCTACTAGACCTCCTAAGCCAATGGCTCCTGTCTTAACGAAGCTAACCCCAGAAATGTGCAGAGGCTACCTAGTAGAAGACATTCGGGCACATCAGCATATAATTGATGTACAATTGGATCGGGTAGAATCTGAAATAATGGGTGTGTATATAGTTCTTGAATTAGTTGCTATCAAAACAACTCCGAAGGTCTTACGAACACTTTCATGTAAAATAATAATTATTAATTTTCAGAGCTAGAAAGGCGCCGAGGGAAGGGTCTTAAAGAAAAAGAAGATGACAAACTATTTTCAAGACTGTATTCAAACATGCAAATGCTAATTTACAACATGGACGTGCTTGACCGTGTAACTTATCAAAGTGTGGGAGAGGATGACCATGATAATGATGGTGATTCAGGATCAGAAGATGGGGAAGGTGATAACGACGATCAACCCGAAGATGAAAAGATGGATGAAGGAGGTAGTAGTACTGAAAGCTGCCCCTCGGATCAAGAAGAGGTTGAACAAGTTGATGTGGATATCGAAACTTCTTCAGATGATTCAGACGATTATTTCGAAGAAGCGATTTAACATACGCTTTAGTCCCGCTCGTAGAAAGACATCGTTGATGTGTCGCCAAACAACCGCTTGATTGATAAGTTGACTGATGAACAGGAATCGCTGAAGCTAGGCCCTTGTATGGATTCCTTAGCTTGAAACCTGGTGAGTGATGAATGATGCCTACTATAAAAGGAAAAAAGCACGTGTTACCATTTCCACTACAACTAGAAGCCCGTATTGTTAGCGTATTTTCGATGCATTTATTTATCTATGTCATTTTATTTTATCACGAGATTTCAATTCGTTTCCCTTGCATTCGCATGATTAAATATTTTATGAACAAGGCAAGACTTCTTTGTTTCCAATCTATTACTTCACATATTCTGTTTGAATCAATTACAAGCTGACCGTGACATTTTTACGGTTTTATTTGTACGAGTAGTAAATTAATGTACCTAAGTAATATTTACAAACCTGATAGAATATTTTTCGTTTACCTGCGAAACGAGGTGAAAGAAACGCTGTGTAAGAATATTATTATTATCAGGAACATATTGTAACACATACCTCACGGGCACAATATGTAAGCTTGGTTGAGGTCTGCACTCTTCTTAGTTTTTGTCAATAATGTAGTTGTTTGTGGCTTTTTAAGATTTGATGACATGCTTTCATTGGTCTTAACTGTATGCATAATAATAATAATAATTCCACTAGTGATGTACAGTGTTAATAGAAGACAAGAGCATAATAACTTTATATAAATAAATGTAAACTGTATTTTGTACTTGAGATATAAGATTTCTGATACTTGAGAGAACTATCCCACTATAGACAGTGCTAATTGGAAGAAATATTAAATAACTAAAATGACAACCAATCACGCAAATACAGTTGTAAGATGTTCTACTAATTATTTCGGAGAAACAGATTTATCTTCTATTTTCATCGTATTTTCTTGGTTTTCATAGACATCTTCACTCTCTAAAATTGTATTGCCATGCATAGAATCTTCTTGGGTATCCTCATGGTCGTCATCATCGGCATTTATAGAATTTCTTGCGCTCCATAAACCATCGCCAGAAAAATGCACAGCTCTCTCCAAGAAGTACAGAGTCATGTGTAAGAAAAAATCATCTGACATTTTTGCTTCCCCTGAAACCACTACATTTTCAAACTCTTTTTCTATTTTTTCCTTAGGGTAGAGCAATATAGGTAAAGCATTACAAATATTATCCTTGCTAAATAACCCGAAGCTGTCTAGAAACTGCAAGGATTCCTCTACGTTTACCAAAGAACATTGTAGCCAGTGGGGCTGACGCATCAAACTTTTTCGGATTGATTTTGAAGTAGCATCCTTGCCTAGATAGTCACAAATAGTATTGATGACATCCGTGCCCTTGGTTTTCATTTCACCCAGAGACATTAACTTCTTAAACCTCTTAGTATCTGAGGACAATAGGTGAAGTGACCCTCCAGACAAATGTATCGATTTGAGATAATCTATTCTAGCTTTGGCTTTGTTTTGGTAATATATAAGTCGAGCTACACGAGGATGGCGTTTCAATGGACGAAATTCTGGAATATCGTCTAATTCTTCAAGTCTCTCTTTTATAGTGCCTGGAGACAATGTGTATACTTCTGGGTATTTAATTACAGAAATTGAAGGAATTTCATGATCAAGTAACAATTTTTCTATCTCCTTTAGAGATGAGCATGCCGACATTAATATTTTAGGACGACTCATTACTAACTTTGGCAATGGGATTCCAGACAAAGCAGGAATTTCTCGAATAACTTGAGAAGTGTTACTAGGATTTGCATGAAGAAGGTAGCTATGCTTAATAATCTGTAATTAGAATATTATTTAGCATTAGTTTCGTCCATGCCTGAAGGCTTTGAATATTATATTATCTACTATAGTACCTTGTCCTTAGGAAATTTTAAAACAACTAACAGTAATTCCAAGCTATTTCTTATCCACTTCATACACCGATACTCAGTTCTCGGGTACATCTTGAAACTTTTTATGAGCTCGTCTTGTTTCGCATCCAATTTTAATTTAAAGTAGAGAACAAGCACCTGCTTCCGTAAGTCTGCTAGACTAAGCTAAAAGTTTCAGAAAAAATATTCTGTATAAGTTATTGAAAAGTTCTCAACAATAAGATAACTATTGGAAGGCAACTAGTTTTCGGAAATAATTTGTATCCAGTTAATACTCACCCGATCGATATCATTTGGCAAGGATTCCCACAAGCTGTCTTCAGTTTTTTTGTCAGTCATTCCTAACACTTTACAGTAACTTTGTAGTACATCAACATGAGATGATGGTATCATATCATTTTCCTTTAGAACCTTCAAAGATTGCTTATGGACGTTCCTGAAGCTGCAAAATAATTCCCGTAATAAAGTATTCTTCTTTCAGAATAAATTATTTGATAAATTTGTACAGATGAACTGAATCTTTACTTGAGGACCATGTTAAGTCGTATATTATTAAAAAGTGACTCGGTCATAATTTCCAAATAATTTTCAATAGCAGTAGGGACCATCATGAACACTTCCGGATGATCCAGAACTTGACCTCTTCCAAATCCATAGTCCTAACAATTACAATTAAAAACTAAATTACTGGACCCTCCCTTCCATAAACAATATTTTAAATTATAAATTTATACAATCCACACGTGTGACGTGTGGACGCCGTGGATTAACCCATGGCCATCCTCGTAAGAGTACCTGCAAAATCTTGTACGATAGAAGTGCCGCATTTTCGTTGACCAGCTTTCTTGGAGGACGATTTATCTCTTTTGGTGATAAGCCTAAAATTCAAAATACAACTCAGGATGTGCTTTAAATAATTTACTTAGATTTTAAAATGTAATTGTTAAATACAAAACCAAAATGTATTTAAATTTTTACCTAAAACACGAGCAATGATCTCCTTGTTCTTTTCAAATTGTTCTGCTCTCTCAAGATTTGAAGGTGAAACAGACAACCTGCGGCAAAAGCAAGAGAAAGGTTTCACAACTTTCGATAATCTCAATACCGGCGATGGCGAAGGTGGTTTCAGAACAAAACTCCTCTCAACCGTGAGAAAAATTTGGGAAATTTTCGCCATATTTACTTTGAACCTACAATTTTAACTCTTTTAAGTCTTTCTTATCCATAATTCTTCTAAATATCAAAACCCATACAAATAAAATGGGTTAAGAATTGAGAAATTAAGATAAATAAAGTTTTACTATTTTAGTATCATTTTTGTAAATATATGTTCGCGCTTTGGTATTCATTCACACATGCTCTTTTCTACACCGGCTCCCTATGCCTTCCGCTCAAATTTGACAGGGAAAATTATTTTTTAAATTTATAGAAATATTGGTAGATTTAATTGAGTTAATTTGAGAGTTTCGGACTTTTTCCAGAGTTGGATAAATATCTTTAAGTATAAGAAATATTCAAACCCTTAAGAACGCGTGATGGCAGGAAGCAGATTGGACAGAATCGGGACAATTTTTTCAAGGTAATTAGTGTAATGAACTTTAATGTGGACCTCACACTTACCTCAGGGCTGGGGGGAGGGGGGTGTTTAATTCTGAATTGAATTTGTATCAAAGGTTGAAGGTTTATAATAAAATTTACAGAGCATCGGGCCTTTTAAGATCAGGAGCAGTGAAATACCAAGATCGACCCGTGTGGTATGACGTGTATCGAGTCTTTCCTCCAAAGTATGAACCGCACTTTGACCGAGAGCCTCAAAAGACTTCAGAACCTTCTGTGATTCTTTACCACGAAGACAAACAAAGAGCGTAAGTTTTTGTAGTGGTATCCACAATAGTATATAACATTTCTAGTACCTAGTTTGAATTTAAAAAAAATTAATTGGTTGAATGGTTATTGGTAATTGCAGGGGATTCTTCAAAAGATTCGGTATGAATCCTAGTGCAGAAGTTAGACATCTAAGCGATCTCGCCTCAGAAGAGACTAGTCAAGGGTTCATTAAGCGTTACAACGAACTAGAGAAAAGCAATCCAGGGTGGTCACCCGACCAAGTCTTCGAAGCGGCTGCGGATGCTTATCAAGCTAGTAGGCCAGCATCTTCGACCACAACCACAAGGTTTAGTAGGGACAGTCGAAGGGAGAGTTTTAATTCGTATGAGGAAGGATCAGGTCAAGATATTGAAGAACAGTCAATGAAGATGAATCGAGAAAGAAAAACTCCTATTATTACTCCTGAGTCGCTACGATCTCTGTTCCAGGAAGCAAAGGATAAGCAAAATCTAGAGTCTGAAATGAAAGCTGGAAGTTCGACAGAAAAGCCAAAAAGCAATCATTCTGACAAATCGTAAATTGATGAAACATTTTAGTTCATTTATAGTTATGGATTTAATTCGGTATTAATAATATAGTTTACTTTTCGAACCTTATTATTTTCAAAGAAATAAATCTGATACATACAAATGGACTTGTATGTTTGCTTTTTCAGTGTCAAAATCCTTGGAGATCGGTTTAAATAAAGTTTACATAGTTGCTAAAAGTAACTTGACTCAACTGTATCTTTAGCAAGAAAACAGATGGCTACAGTAATGATAGATGCTCATGAAATTATTTTCAATTATAGATGCATGCGAAATGAGAGTTCGAAAAGTAAGGATAAATGTTTTGGACTTCCACTCAGTTCAGTTTAATTCAAAATGCATTTGATAAAATATGCTATAAAATATCTCGCATGAAATTTGTATGGCTATATAGGTATTTGATAGTTCATTAATTGGAATTAATTTAAAACAACCATGTGGATTTCCTTGGCTTTCAGTTCACTTATAGTCGCTGTCGCTACACATACTATTTGTTTCCTAAACCTATTGTGTTCGATCTGGGAAACGTTAAACTTTTCTGCACAACTTTAGTTTAGTAACTGTCTCTCCATGGACAAATCGTCTCCATTATTACCAACGCTGTATATTAACCTATTTTCTCTATAACATTCATCCTGTCTCCATTTACGAAGGTGATACACCATGTAACTTAAAATACCTAAAACAACCAAAAGGAGAAAGTTAAAAATCCACAACATGGTCTGTTGAGTGTACAAGCTTCCGTATCGATCATCCATCCGTTCCATGAGTAGTTCCTCCTGACGTGGAGGCAAACTAACTTCTAAAGAATTCACCTTGATCGTATCATTCTCCGGTTTTTTAGAATAATCCCTCCAATGATACGGCCGTATCTTCTCTAGAGTGTACTGGTTTACACAAGGGGCTTGTACGGGATATTCCATCGTCTTATCAAACCCTGTTAGCTTGCATCCACAAGGAATGGTAATATTCCAAGCTCCAAAATCCATCTTTGGTATGAATTGCATGATTTTGTCATCACATTCAACCTTAAGGTGAATGTCTTCATCCCCAGCAGCGTAGATAAAGTTGTCATCTGTTCGATAAGCTATATTAAAGTACTTAAAACTATCCTGTCGTCTTTCTGCATGGACACATTTGAGATTGCAGGATTCGAGAATCGCATCCTCATCGTCCTTGTAAATTGCATAGGCACAAGGATCGGCCTTATCTTGAGACGAATGGAAGTTGTCAGAGGCTTTACACAGAGACTGGTCCTGATCTGAACATTCTGTCGTGTACAGGTTACCTTTAAAATCCACTACAAACTTCTTCTGTCGTAGCCCATCAATCCAGCAAAATTGCCCTTCTTCATGGAATACCACGGGCTCGAACTTCATTAATTGATAGCCCGTGTGAACAATATTTATGGGCACAAGAATCCGAACGATGAGCTTATCTTGACCTATGAAGACGCAGTCTGTCAAAGGAAGCTTGAAATATTTGGAGATTTGATTCAAGGGTATCGACAAGTTTTCCACGTGGCTAGTACCGTTGATTGTCTTCCTCAGAAGCTCATGTGTTATGAGGGTCCAGGGTATTTCATTATTTTGACAGCTTGAAATTGCACTGCTCCATTTCTGAGTTTCCATGTACTGATGTAGCATTAAGGTGGTTCCCAGTGCAGTCCAAGTTGTGACCATTGATGCTTCTCTAGGACCTTCTACTAACTTCGACCAATAGTCTGACGCAAAGCTTGAGAAAGCTGCATGATACAACTCCTCTAATTGCACAGAAGTTTTCGTTAAATTGAGAGGTACCTTAACAGTATCATCTCCGCACTTCCCAATCATTTTCAAGTAAGCCTCTAGTTGGCTGGGGGTTGTTTGGAACTCGTTAAAATGGGGTATGATTCTCGAGCAGTAGTATTCCGTGTCTTGCAATATTGACACAGTCTTGCTGATTAATGGCAATTGAGCATCAGTATTATTTAATAAAAAGAGGTTCTTCCAGTAAGTCATGTTCCCTGTGAACTCATCTACCATTTTGTTCATGTGATGCATTATCGGGCAAGGGTAGCCGTCCGAGTAGCTGTCGGATTCGGTGCAATTGTTGTGGTACTTCCAGAACTGTATTTTCATTGTGTAGGCATCCCATTTGGGAAGGTCTAACTCGTAGATTATTGGGATGAAGCTGTCATATAGGACTGGGTTGGATGTCGGAGAGCCTGGAACTTCGTAGGTCCCTTTGACATACCTTATTGGAATTTCTTCGGATAGCGGATCACTGGCACACATTACCCCAATGACCCTAAGAACTACTGTAATTGCTCCGAGGAGAACCGACAGCGTTGAACTGGTCATAGTGATCCTCTGGTTTGATCAAACCTAGATAAATAATCAAAGGACCTTTAGAACAGTACCTACATGGTTTTGAATAATAAAATACTTAATGAAAGATGGGACAACTTACGTAGTGAAATAAAATTATATTCCTAAAATAATCAACGGAGAAAGAAGACAGCTACAGTTAGAGTGTCTGAGCTTCTGTGTCCGTTCTCAATCGGAATCAGTAATCTTTAATAAGTTTTTTTTTCAAATCAATACTATCACTTCCAAAAAATAACCAAGGTTAAGACCAAGGCAATAGTAAAACGTCGCCACATCTCGAGAACTTGGGGTAGCTGCAAGGAATATAATGAGTCAGTCTCATAATCATGCATACTAGATAAATAGATATCTGGACAAGTGAACTAGTCAAAGCAGTCAAGAAGTTCAATTAGGGTAGTGTTGGCTATGCACAGATTTAAATTATGCTCAAGTTTATAGTTTACGAAGATATATCTCCAGTCTTGGAGGACAAAAAATGAGAGTCTCATCACGAGGGGTTCAGATTGTCATCTCATGTGCATAAAAATTTGTAGATATAGACGGCTTCACAATTTTTACTTACTCATTGAGGAGAGGAGAGGGTCTTAAATTAAAAAGAACGACGGATGAACGAACCCAATCTGAATTATATGGATATCAAAATCATGTAAAAAAAAATTTGATGTCAGTCAGTGGTGAGTGGTAAATGCGATGTGATGCATATAGTCATGCCATATTCCTCCGTGACAGATAGGTTTGAAAATACACAAGAGCTTGTTTACTTTCGACATTGGACTAGATGTGTAGTTAAATATGATGCTATATTTATATTTAAAATATGAAGCCATTAGTTCGAGACTCGGGTGGGAGTTCAGAGTTAACAATTACAAATTACAACGGACAACGGATTAGAATGTTGATACATATAATTTTATTTTTAATCGGTCGGTCTATCGGTTGTAGATCAGGCTTAAAAAATGTCGGTATAACAAATTACGAAATCAATAAAATATGAAAACAAATCCAATCCCTTAATTGCAATCACACTTGAAGTTAATGGAAATTAGTCATAGATCTCACCAAATTAAAAAACAAAACGGGGCTGTTGTAATTGCATAACTTGTGTTTACTGTATTTCCAGTAATAAAATCTGAGACAATGGACGAAATCGAAATTTCATACGTTATTGTTTATTGTTTGATTGTTGTACCTGAACTTTCTGAGTAATAAAAACGAAAAATTCATAATCGCTTTCATACGGGACAATTAGAAATCGAAAGTTTCCCTTCCCAAACTACCTAGAAGTATTTCCATTTCAAACACTGAATTGTTCTCCATTCCTTATTTTCGGTCTCATATTGACGCTGGGCGAACCATACCTACAAAATCGACTGACCCTTTTTAAGCGTCCCGTCCCCACTGTGACCCTCACAAGTAGCATGTTCCTGTTTTTCAAGTTCAACCGACCGTTTGAATCGATACTGGTCCTATCGCTACTTAACATATTGTGGGAGGTTGATTGCAAACTCAAAAGTCAAATAAAAATGCTAGTTTCATCAGACACCCTCCATCCCAAGCATTTTAAACCCGGCGTAGGTGTGGAGATCCTACCTGACCCCATCTACTACAACAAATACATCCCTCTCGTATTCCAGCTGAAGATCCCAGAATGGAGCTCTGATTCCCTCAGGTTAAACTCATCTTTTCATTGTGTAAATGACAACATGAAGCCGAATTATAACTGCCCGGTCGCCTACCATTTCGAAAGGCTCTTGGCCCCCTTAGCGGAAAATATGAGGTTTGCTAAGAACATATACACTCCAATTTCTGGAGAAAAATACTTTGGACAGTTCAGTTGTGACTATGTAGAGCCACATTTTCATCACATCTCTACAAGTTTGCAAGATATGCACCTTTACTATGACAGGCTGAAGAAGGACTGTTCCTTGGGAAAAAATCTTACAGTGATCAACAAGAACTTTACGAGTGTTGCTGCAAATCATCTTAAAAAAGCAAATTCAAATTTTCAAAACATTCTACAAAAAAATCATGAGACCGATGAATACAAGCTGGCCCAAATGGCAGGATTCATGTCACTCCAAGGGTCCTACGTCTTGACGAAATATATAGAGAGCATCCGGTGGTCAAACGCCTTTACTAGCTGCTTATCTTATAAGCTAAATATAGGTAAATTTTAATATAAATTTAATATTATTAATAATATAGGTAAATAAATTGTGAGCCTTATTTCCTATCGTTCATGGCCCACCAGGTCTCATTAACTCCTATATGCTGGATCAAGCCTTGGTTCCTATCAAAAAAATTGCTGAGGCTAATGGGTACAGCTTATCAATTCCGTCACATGAACACCTACCCCACTATTACAAGCTCCCCATTTCCGATTGCATCCTCAGCATCCGGAGCACAAAAACTGGGAGTCTGGTCCTCCGCGTCCTCGTCCCAGTTATAAAGAAGGATGTCAAGTACACGAAAGTCCGTCTGAGTAAAATCCCCTACCTCATTTCCGAAGGGGGGCAAAAAAAGATCTGCGAAATCGACAGTTTCCAATCTATCGATGAGTTCCTCATCCATGAAACTGTGAAGGGGAAGAGACACGTTGTCACCGTCGCTCCGGATTGCTATGAGAATGAACTATGTTATGTAACAGAGCAGCCTCGGAGAATTGTTGTGGACCCTTGTGTCAAGGGCTTGATGAATGGATCTTTGGACGACATCAGGGACTACTGCTCCTTCGAATGCTACAGTATTGATAATGAAGATTTGATTTTTCCAATTATAATGAAAGTAAGCCCCAACCACTTTTCAATTACGGGGAGCCCTGTCCCAGGCCCTGATACTAAAATCGTCATCTTCTGTGATGGAAAATTCTACGATGTCCTAACTCCTAATAGGACTAATGGAGTTATGCAAGTAATTCTTCCCTGTAATTGTGAAATCCAATACAAGTCCCAAATCTTCCGATCCACCAAGCCTTGTGACGATCCTCTCGAAATTCATTACTTAACAAGCATGCCCCTTCGAATGATCCTCGATTCTCCTCAGATTACTGAAGAGTTACTGGGAATAAATTCTTCCACCATGGGCAATTCGTCCGAAGCAGGGGAAGCTCTTGACCAGCTAATTCCAGCAGACTGGGTCGCCCCTGCCGATGTCCTTATCGAAGATTATAAATGCTCATCTTATACCACACAGTTGACATTCATTTGGATCTTCATCATCTCGCTTTTAGTTACTAATACTCTCCTTCTATACGTTGTGTATTCTAATAGACTTATCCACTTGGGTATAATAAGAGACCTCTTTTCACGATGGGGACTCGGCACTGCAAGTAATTCCAGAAATCGACTCGAGGAAGATCTTCCTCCAATTCAGCCGGATAATGGACAATGGCCTGCTGGTCTAAATAGGCTTTAAATTTTAAAAACTAATGCTTACTAAATGACTAAAAAAATATATGCTGATATTAAAGTAGTTACCTTTATTTAACAAGACGATTCTGTAGTTGTAAATGCTACAATGACGTTATGTTTTAACTGAAGTAAATATAAAAGATATAAATATGGATGTTTGTACAGCTATTTTTTTTAGTTGAGATAGCATTATATGTGCCACAGCTTGATTTATTGACAAAACTACTTCCGGTCGAGTTCTGGAATCATCAATCCTCGTGAACTTCTACTGTGACTAGCCTAGTGGGTCTTACTATTGTTATCAGGGTGCATTGTTACTTCCTTGTTCAATGATAGCCTCACTCAATTTCCAATAGCTGGTTTACCGAACATGTAGGGTAGGGCGGAATGTTAGATATAAGTTTATTAGATAGGGCTTTGCCGTAACGCTTAATCATAATCAAGCATTGTTGAGATCCGATTTCATTTCCGGTTCCGTTCGTTAGATTAGCTAGGTGATTTGTGGTGTTTAGCATGAATGTTTTTTGACATGATTATTCAAATCATAATCTTTAGTACAAGTTTCTCTACAACTGGAGAACAAAATTTCATGCTCGTCAGTTGATGGAGTATCCACTGAGGGATATGTAGGAAACAAATTATAAAAGGGAAAAAATTATTTGGAAGCTCTGGCTATAGGTACGTGTGGTTAAATATATATTTTATTTCTACTCTTAGGAATCGAGTAGAACTGCGTGAGTTCATTAGATTATTTTTCAAAAGAGTTGTTTTTTATATTTTATACATTCCAAATGTGTGCTTACTGCTGACTATGAACTTTTAAGTTCCATTGTAACTATTTCCGTTGGAGGTTTGATTAGTCTGGATCATTGTAAGCATTTTATTTTTATATAGCTAGTCTGCGTAGTAGAGATTTAGAGCTAGCTTTTAGCACGCTTTCCAGTTTTCTTTAGAAAGGTCGACTGATTTGAATTCTTTGTCATCCCGAATCTGATACTGGCTGAGAATACGGTTGATATTGACAAGGTTATTATAGAGGAATAATAGTTTTAGCTTTACGATTTGTGATTTACATCCTTGATACCTCAACTATTACGGAATGTGATATTAAACTTTAATAGGTTCTTGGGATAATCAATGGTGGACAGTAAAGAGAGTAATTTAGGCTGATCGACGGGATTTAATTTCTTTTGGAACTGCAGTAAAGTTGAATAATAAAATTGTGTTCTTCCTCTGATATTTTGCTACAACATAATATCTTCACATAAATTATGCAAAAATGAAAGGTAACTTAATATTCTATTCTTTCTCAACTGTCCCAATTGTCCCCTGTCTCAATTGTTTTACTTATTTTTATCAGAATTTTATTTTTTTCAGGAATTCTAAAATCATCCTACACTTTATTCTTCTACAGCTTTGTGGGGATCTTATTCACTTCATCAAACACATTTGCAGACATCCAGAACCTCCAGTATGACAAGAAACTTAATTTCGTACCCGGGACCTTCGTAGAGTACTTACCAGATCCTATATTTTACGACACATTCTTGCCAATCGTGTATGAATTTCCAGTCCCATTACACATGGACAATGCATTGAAACTGCTTTGGGAACACGCCACCGTTTGTAATGCCAGTGATAGCCGGTACGATGGTAAATTGTGCCCTGTCGTTCATCACCTTCACAAAGTCGTGGCAAATCTTAGCAGTGACATGGGATTCTGGAAAGATTTCTTACCAAGCCCTAGTGGGCTACTCGATCCAGATTCTAATGAAAAGTCATCACTTGAAGAAAACAGTCCCAGTTGTGACGATATTGTCCCTCATTTTGGAAACTATTACAAAAGCCAAGACCAGATCAAGGAATACCTTAAATCAATATCAAAATGTGCTCTGGGCCAAAACATTGTCTCAATTTCCCAAAGCTCCACTTGGATTGTTAATAAGGAAATTTACTATACCATGATTGACCGATTCTACACTGAATTTTATCGAACTCTACCCGGTACTGGGAATATAGATTGGGTGGTCACCCTCAATTCATACACGGCTATCCAAGGAATCCTCTTATCTAATAATTATATGGAGAGTAATAAGCTAACGAATGCATTCCTCAGTTGCCAGGCCGGGAGGATTCCTGAGAATTTTGTCAAAACCACGATGCTCAGGGATGATTTAAAGAACTTCAAGGGGAAAGTTTACTCTAGCCATTTCAAATACTTATGGGAGAAGGACACTGACTTGTCAATGTACTACAAACTTCCCTTAGCCGACTGTGTTTTTACAGATGATTTTAAGCTGATCGTTAGAATACTTATTCCCGTCCAAGTCGTAGATGTTGAAACAAAACTAGCTGAAGTCCACACCCTCCCCTTTCTTGAAACTTCAAACAACAGCAACCTAACTAATACCCCTGGGGGGATCCCTACAAAGCTTTGTAAGCTTAAAAGCCCATCCAGTATCAAAATGATTGAAAGCAGTGATGGTCTAATTTTCGAAACCTTATGCAAATCTAACGAGCTGTGCAAACGGTCGGAACTCAACAGTTTCCTTCCTCTAGACGCCTGTATGTCAGCTATTATCACAAATAGTGAAGAATTGATTGGAAAGAACTGTAAAGTAAATTGTTTTCCTGTGGATACAAAATCACTGCCAATTTTTAGGAGAAAATCAACGGACACATTCATCGCCGTGGGTAGCTCAGATTTCAAAATCTTTATCAACTGTAACCGCCAACCCGTGGAGCAATTCAGTCTGAAAGATATTGGGGCTCTGGAGATCAAATTGGCATGCAATTGCCACATGTCTTATAGGAATCAAGTCTTCCAACCTTTAAACCCTTGTACAAATCAGGTAACAACTGTCAAGCACATTTTGCCTTTGCAGTGGCAAAGCCTGATTCGCACCGTCGGGGATGGGAACGGAACCAGCAATGGTGCCAATGGTAGTACTAGTGGCATTGGTGGTAATCTAATAAAAGATGAGTCTTTGAAGCTGCAAATTGGTCTGGATAAAGAGGCAGAAGAATTGGAATCGAATGAAATTGATAAAAGGTCTGGAAATGGAAATCCTAGGAAAGCGGACAAACAAATCTTTGTTGAACCATCACCACGAACACAAGGACTGTCGTCTGGATTTCTAACCCAAATCTGTTTGCTTTGGATTATTGTTATAGCCTTGGTGGCCACAAATATTTTGTTACTTTATCATGTCTACTCTTTGACTAAATGGAAGCAGATTCAAGTCTATAAGGATACTAGGATTGTCTATAGTGTTCCCGCATCTCCACAATTTCCTAATAAATTCTAACTTGTTGTAAACCCATCTAGTTGAGATGAATTAAAAGTATTGGAAATATGAACTATTGGTCTTATGCCGTACTGGAAAGGTTCAAAGGTTGGACTGTTGGGAAATGTATGTAAACAATTTATTTCCCAATCATAACATTTAAACTACAATACACGTTTCTACTTAAATCTAAAGATTAAAGCTTTCCTCTGGTATTGCGAAAGAAAAATATTGTAAGAACTACGTACAATAACGTGGCTTAGATTTAGGCTGGATTTAATGTTTGAATTGCATTCTCATGCAAAAAACTCATAGTAAAAACAAGTACTCCGTGGTGCAATTAAAATTGTACTCGTACACACGTATATGAAATGGAAAATGGTCCTTTGGAGGCTAATTAAAACAACATTCAAAAAATAGCCCCTAACTGTAAATTGTCATTGATGCCAAAATAAAATTCCATTACGTATGCACAGCAGTTATAATAAGTACTGGTAATAAGCGTCAACCATGCTACTTAGAATTTCATCCTAAATCCTAAATACTTAATAAGATCAGATCATAAGATCTCATAAATATTTTTGTTCTACTCCCATTCATTAAATAGCAGACTGTACTGATCCGTTCGTTCTAAGAATCAATAAATTACGTATTACACGAAAAGATTATGATTGCAATTATTACGAAGGAAGGAGGAGACAGAAAAAAGGATAAGTGCATCAACAAACTATGGGACAAGACCCAAGATTCGTTCCCCTGTTTGATTCAACTGTACATGCCCTCTTTGTCAACTCTACTAGGAGTTTATCAAAAGGATAATATCTTATCTTTGAATAAGATTACTTGTATTCTTTCATTAAAGTTAACTAACAGGCTTAAGTAAAAATGATGAGGGCTTTCAAAAGTCTGCTGGAGGAAGGCGACCATGTACAGCCCACATGGCTGGGGAGTGTGAACACGTAGTCCGTAGACAATAGTGTCTTCGTACGTGATACCACTATCTGGTCACAATTCCTATGCTCCGGAGGCTCATCCACCGATGGATAAGTACATACATACCTCCTATTGCGTGATCCGATCAGTTTACGAATGTCACATATGGTTTTTAATTAAGATTGGGGAGAAGACCCCAAGGTATTGAGGTGTTTAAAAGTATTAGGGCGGAACGTTGAACTTGCCTGGATCGCACTCTACAAGGGCAGTGCCGTATTGGGCCACCACTCTATGTAGCATCTGTCACATTAGCTTTAATAAAATTGACGTCAAGACATTAAACCGTGCTGATGATGTCAAGGAGACCATATCCAATACGGAGGTTACTCCACTGTCAATCTACAATAAAAGCCCGTGTTAAACCTGACCCCGGCCCAGATTCGTACCAGTCAAGATCTCGGTAAGAAGTCTTTTGTCCCGGTTGAACTTTTCATTTCAGTTCCTTTTCATTTTGCCCTTACAATTTAATATCAAGTTGTAAATTCGCTATTTCGTTTCCTAAAATAAGAAGCTCTCCCGTATACAGTAGTGGACATGAGTACCACACTAGAGAAAACTTATCTCCCCCAGTACATCCAGTTTCAGTCGAAAGGCTCGAAGCCCGAATACGTCAGGCTGGAGACTGAGTCCGATAACACAACATCGAGGGGAGATGTGACTTCGTTCAGCACAGTAGAAAAAAGCATTTCCTCTGACGGTGTTTCAGTTTATATTAATGGAACTCCCAATTATCATCCGCAGTCAGTTTACCCCCAGCTTTTAGAATCGGCCAGAAGTGTCGACCCTAATGCCAAGACACCTTTACTAATTAAGAAGAAGATTGTCCCTACAAAGACAAATTATTTGGGTGTGCTTCTGGCATTCATATCGGGAGTGTTCTTTACCCTGTGTTCCGGAACCGTTAAATATTTAACAGATGTGGATCCTATGGAATTGCTCATTTTTAGGTCAATCTTCCAGGTACATAATTTTTGAACTCTTGTAACCCTTGTGACTTATTTTAGTCATAGAATTATGACGCAATAGACTTAATCCTTTTGTTTACAAGTACGTGGTGAATGATCTGATTTTTATTTTCCATTTAATGTTATAGGTTCTTGTAACATTGCCAATAGTTTTATGGAAAGGCCATAATCTCCTTGGACCACAGGGATCTCGGCTTATACTTTTATTTCAAGGACTTGTCGGCGGAACAACACTTGTACTTCTCTTCTATTCTTTCAGACTATTACCCTTGGGGGATGCAGCAACGATTATTTTCAGGTTTGCTTGGAATTTTGTAAATTCAATAATTTCTCAGAACTTTCCCTTTTCCCCATAGACAGTCCTAAAGAACTTGATATTTTTTAATCCTCTAGCTCTCCAGTCTTCGTCATGGTCATGTCACACCTCTGGCTTCGAGAACCGTGTGGCTTCTACCGAACCTTGATAGTCTTCTTGTTAGTCACAGGAGTGGCTTTCATCACAAAGCCCCCTTTTATTTTCACAAGACCCGACTCTCACGAGTCGTATAATATCATCGGATATGTTGCGGCTTTGTTCGGCACCCTCTTTACTGCGATGAACATCGTAATTATGAGGAAGTGTAAACATGTCCACTTTTCAGTCCTTGTCTGTCAGTTCTCCTTTTGGTCATTGGTCATAAGCTCGGCGATCTTGTTTCTGGGAGGAAATGCTGAAATTCCACGCTTTGAATCAAGTTTGCAGTGGATCCTTATCTTTCTCGTAGGCGTGTTCGGATTGAGTGGACAGATCTTGGTGGCAATTGCTTTGACTTATGAAGGTGCTGGAAGGGTGGCAGTGACTAGGTCTTTGGATATTGTTCTTGCATATGTACTGCAGGTTTGTAATGTTTTCTTACTCCGCTTAAATATTCAGTATAACTGTAGTTAAAGAGTCTGAGTTAAAATCAATTTATCCCTTGGATTTTACAGGTTTTGATCTTTTCCGAGGTTCCAGACTGGAAATCGGTTATGGGAGCAGGGATGGTTATGGTCTGTGTCATTGGGATGGGTCTAGAAGACGTTGTCCATCGATGGATGAACAACTTGCCTTAGTCAGACTGTTGTAAAAAAATGTTAAACTCGAGACTTGTGTACAGTATTTATAAACCTTGTACATGATTTTACATTTTACACCATACATTTTGAGTAAATGGAGATATATGCTCATTTGCCTATGCTCCAATATTGTGGTTATTGAATGATTCATAACTTATTAAATCTTAACTTGATACAATCAACTCACTCTGTTATGGATTATAACGAGAGAAATGAATAAAACTTTGCAAAGTGATGGCGTAACCCTTTTCATTAAACAACGTAAATAAATCAGTAATTAGAGTGAACCCTACATTGACATGGCTATTAGTAAAGTTTGCGGTGAATGGTCATTATCGTTTAACCACATTTTCTTCATGTTCCATGTTCCAGTATCCAGTTAATTTTTTTGATGGTTTAAGCTCGATAATTTTTCCTACGGTTAGCTAAATTAGTTTGTGCATCATCATGGTATTCATTTACATTGTTCTACTATTTATTTTACAACAATCAACGATTAATTGTCAACCTAAATCAAGAATTTACACATGTTGCAAGCTCCAGTCGTCCTTAGATTCTTCAGGATTTTGTGAACAACCAATTTCAGAGTTTGACTTGCATTTGTATCCGCAGTACTGGAAAGTCCCTCGGATTATTACGAATGAAATTTCTTCAGGACTTGAACTCGAGTATTTTTTTATATTCCAAAATCTTAGCACACTGTTTTGATATCTGAGATTTAAAAAAAAATTTAACATTTTTTAGGCTAACAGCCAGGTCTTCATGGTGTCAATGTAAAAAAAACTTGAAGATCGACATTACTCTAAAAAAACGTATTGATGAATTCAAGGTTCAATGGGTTGTCAAAAATCCAGAGTCCTTGAACATTTCCCTAACACCTGATGGCTCACTTTTTTCTAATGGAAAGGAGTATGGAAATAAAAAATATTGCTTGAACAAGTAAATAATTTAATAAATTATAACATAACCCTTTACCTTAGACAAGGGAAAATAGCTCTTTGATCCCAATGCGTTGTTCGAAGAAATTTATAATTACATTTCCAGGCTTGCTGAAACAGACCCTTTTGGACTCCGACAAGATGAGTTCGACATCGAACTTGTCATATGTTCTGAAAGCTGTGTTTCCATTGGGGCCAGCGGATCTGAATTTGCTTCAACTATAGTATCAAAAACAACAGTAGATTGGATTACGAAAATCCACGACTGCAGAAATGACTCTGGAGCAGGAAAATATTTTCAAAATACTCATACTAATGCAACAGATACTGTTGAGGAGTGTAACTGGGCCACATTTCGCGTGAAACATGATAGCCTGTATGTTCAAAAATTTAATTTCGAATTTTGCCATTGGTTAAAAGTTACAGGTATTTTATAACCTGTCCATAGGTTCCTTGTCACAAATGATGGAAATGTGACCCCAATTCAAGACCAAACATATCCTTGGGCCTTCCTACCTTTGAATACTTATTGCAAAATCGTAGATGAAAAACAAGATGCTTCGTTCCTTAAATTTTGTTTGACAGAGATCAAGAAGTTGTTTGTAAGCATGATTCCTCTCAAATGATTTTATTCCAGATTTATCAATGTTTACAGTTTAAAATTAATTTTTAATATCTGTTGATTTAATCTACGTAAAATATCAGTACGGTTACCGAAAGCTGTATGCAATTCTGGCCGGAGTGTCTGCCATGTTCCTTTTGTTCAATTTAACAATTTATTTCACTTTGAGGGAAAGCCTAAGTATTTCAGGATGGACAGAATTTTTCTACTCTTTGGCCTTGTATATCTACTGTGTTCTCTCGATCCCTGCACTCCTAATTATACCTGAAAATACCGACATCCGCTCTATATGCTATGCCACAAGTAAATTAGACTCTCTAGACTTGTTCTAGAAATTCATGGCTTGGTGATGAATTATAAACTGATCTATGAATATGTATTTTGAATGCTCAATCAGGTGTACTAACTCAATTCTTCGAACTGGCAACGGGTGCAACGTTGGTTGCTTTGAGTTTTGACATTTGGTGGACCTTTCGGTAAGTTTAATTTCATTTGATATTTGGGATGATAAAGTTGTTGTCAACTGTAACACAAACCAATTACAACTACCGCACTATCACAACTGGAATATTGTACTGTATTTTCTGGTATCCATGAAACTATTCAAACTATCTAGTAAATTCGACAAAATGGACTACACAGATGACCCGAAGGTGTCCAAACTAAGAATGTCTGTGTACTTCTTTCTTTCTCTAGCAGTTCCAGTTGCCATTGTGTGCTATGGGGTTTCGAAGAACCATAGGTAATAATTAATTTAGAGCTGCAAATGCAATGACTTATTTCCTCTATAAAATTTGTAACACCGTTTTGACTCTTGTCTCTTGAGGCCTTGGGATTTTAAGTTTGATGACTACTCAGGGGTGCCACAGTATGGACTTTTGCACTGCACAGCCCCTGACTGGCCAATGGCTTCTTATACACAGTTCACAATGCAAGGAATTAATCTCTTGTTAGTCTTGATAAGTGCTTATACTATCTTGAACAAAGATACTATGCATTTAGATTCCGAAAGGCGGTATTTGGATCCTGATAGGTCAGTGTGCAGTAGATCGTTTTAATATTTTAAAACTTTTTGAAATTGTGTAAAGATTATTTGCTGTAATTTATAGGATGGACATATTTGCGAAACTTTTTATATTCGTCTTTCTATTCTGGATTATCGATTTTATGCAATTCTTTCTGCGACAAGAGCTATTCGGTACTAAATGGTTCTTGATTGCTTTCCAAGTATTCAATTACACTCAAGGGATCTTTGCTTTCTTCATTCTTGTATGCAACCGGAAAACGCTGCGGGGGGTGAAACAGAAAGATTGGAGTCTTATTAGTAAGATTTCAGAATTTTGTTTAAATTATATTTTAGCTTATATTTAAATGTTGTGTGTAAGTTTTTAAATGTGTAAATTGTGTAATGAATGGGTCTTGTGTTGGCTACTGTAGATTTATTCCAGCACGCTTGTTGCAGTTGTGCAAGACGAGAACCTGATGATGCAGAGGTTCAAATAACTATGTCACCTTTGATGAAGAGGGGAAGTTTCCGGAGGTCAACTGTTCGTGGAAATGCATTTTACTAATCATGTTAGTTTAAAAAACAATGGAAGTCTTGAGAGTTTTAATAAAATTTGATTTTGCAGTTTAAATCCTAGATTTTTGTAAGAATCTATGAGGAGCACGTATATCCAACGGTTATTGTTTCAGAAGTAGTTTAAATCAGCATTCAGATTAATGCTGAAACAAATCTGTCCAAGTTATAAAGTTGAACTTGACTTTAACCCCAGGGCGTTTGGCAAAGGCATTAGTTGAATTTATGGACTTTGAAATGATTTTGGAAGTTGACAGAGTAACGGACATAAGAATGGGTTCCATGAACCTGTGAACAAATACCCCCAAATCGTCCTAGTACACTTTCTATCTAATATTATCAAAGACTTTCCTTTATCTTAACAAAGGCGTTGTCCCATTCTTCCTACTATTGCTCCCGTGAGATTTCAAAAATAAAAATAATCTGAAAGAAGTTCACTGAAGGTTAAACATTACTAAGGGTTGTCGGCCTAGGTTTTAGAACTTTGGATTATATGGATTCTTACAATTATGCTATCTGGATAGTTTTATTGTTCACCATTCTATTATCTCTGCGCTTTATCTTCCATCTCAACTCTTACCAGTTCATATAAAAATAAAGGAATAGCCCCCAGCCACCCTCACAAAGGTTCTTATATAGACCGTCCCAATTTGCAATGACAGTTCCCAGATTTGAAGCAATCAACTCGACTTACTTTTTTTTGTAGCTCAATGTTGACTGTCTAGATAAAATCAGAATTTGTTTCAAATGTGGCAAAGTTTTGCAATATTCTGTTGAATTTATGACTAGTTCAAATGAAGGCTAAAGTTGAAATATCACATTTGGCAGACCTCGATTCTAGTTTTATGTATTATTTTAAGAACTCAAGTAAGTATGGACTAGAGATTTAAAACGGCTTATTGTAAGTCCCCACTAATTTCCCATTCTATTGGGCAACTCTTGGATCCCTTTTGGATTGAATTTTAGTCATTTCATCTTCTGTTACAAAAAGGATTAATTCCAAGTATTTCCAAGGGCTTTGGGCACACAACATAGTAGATTATACCATTGCGGATGTTACACCAATTAGTATAGGAAAGTAGTCCTTATGGCCGCTCATTACACCCGCTACAGCTGAATGAATCGATGATTTGTTGACCATTATGGATCTCAAAGCTAGGTGTGGAAAAGGGATTGGAACGACTAATTCCATACGGTCTGGGAATTAATTACCAGTTTATTATTATCAAATTTTCGAGTCTGTGTGTGACATCGTAATAAAGGTTGAGAGTTGAGAGCCATTAGACCGAATGAACCATTCCACTCCAACTACCCATGCAGTTATCCACTCTAGCCTTTTCATGCAGGTAATTGGGGACAGTAAAAAATAATTGGATTTTATTCAACATCCTCTTCAAGCTCAATAAAAATAATTAAAAACCCAATCGTCTTTTGACAGTATTCTAAAAGTTAATAACAAATATGCTTGCATAACACTATTTAAAGATTTTTGTGAATCATACTGGACTTCATAAAAATAGATTTGTATTTTCCTGACACAATATGCAAGATGCAAGTAGTGCTAGGATAAGTAATGGAAATCAATAAGTTCATACCATATACCTTTAAAGGATCATTACTTCTATTTCGGACATTTCGGTGTCTATCATATCATTAGCCCTTATTCGATTAGACTAATACTGCAAAGGCACAAAGAAATTCAAAATGGTATGGGGCGTGAAAAATAGAACACATGCACGAACCAAGATCAATATGCAGCTCAATATGCGGCTGTAATGCACCACAGCCATTCCTGATCCCGTCCGTAAAGACTAGATAATATTTACCCAAGTCCCAGGGTATTAAATTCGGAAAAAAATTATTCATGCAATTTAATCATAAAAGTGTTTCAGTAGGTTTCCCAAAAATATGATATATTTTTTTTCGCAAAATACTCATCATCTGTATAAAATCCTAGATCCCCGAAAGCAAACAAGGCTATTTCTGTAGAGAACTCCAGCTAAAAACACAGGCCGACAACGAGTACCTACAAACTCGTCCTTCTCGCAACTCGTTATCTCATGTTTTTTATACGATACGGTTGAGAATTTGAAACTCAAACCGTTTTACCAACACAGAAGACGTATAATATAACATAACTTGCGATATAAAAAAAACACACACCAAATAGAGAATTTCCTTCTCCAGTTTGTCGGCTTGCTTCTTTTGAAACTTTGAACAAGTAGGCTTTGGTTGGTTCTTGGTTTGTTTTTGAACCAGCAGAACTCAAGTACCTTTCTCCACAGTTTCCTCTACATATATAATATTAATATGAGATTAATCCTTTCCTCATCTCTGAGCTGAAAATACTTGTGGATGGTATATAATATATGAGCCAAAGCCAAAGTAGTATGACGATGTGACGATCCCGACTTCTGACGGGGTCCTACTGGTATGAAAAGTCCATTTGGAATACCATGAGAATGGAATGGAACTCGACACGGCCCCATTCTGTGGTATTTCCCCGTGAGCCCCAACCCTTTCCCTGTCCCTTTCTCCATTACATTTCACCTCGATGGGAATTGATGCGATTATTGACCTAACGATTGTGCAAACGCTTGAGTTCTTTTCAGTCTATTCGAAATATCAAACTTTTGAGAGCTATGGGACTAACTTGGATCAAAAGTGGTCACGGTTGCAAAAAGCTTACATAACCGTCTGTAAGTCATGACTTTAGCTTGGAAAGAGAAATGGATTCTGAATTGGTTCTTACACATTCCAAGATATATTATAATGGATAAACTATATGGGTAATGATTATAAAGTTTCCTCAAAAGTTTTTAGTCAGGATTTCCCTTTATAATCTATGAGTCTATATAGAGTACAGAAGCATTTTTGGTAATAGTACCTAGTAATGCCCCTTAGTGCTTAGTAGAAAGAGGTGGCCGAAGGGGCTGGATGGAAGATGGAATTAAATTTTAACAGATATCTTCTTTGTGGTAATGGAGATCAAGTTCCTATGGGTTTCATACGCTTTAAGAATCTTAAATATCTCGAGTTGGAAATTGGTACAATTAGAGTGTCTGTCTATAAGAGGAGTTCTGGAATTAGAGTCAGTATAAGTTGCTGGAAAAGGATAATAAAGTTTTCAGGATTTTTAATTTTTAATCTAGAGAATCTTGTGTAAGCCTTCTATTGTCATTCCATAGGGATTAAGTGGCAGCTATTAAGCCATAAAAGTCAAGCAGTGTGTACACAGAGCCACAGGATCTTCATTTTAATTCCGAGATGAATAAAATCATCCTCCTTTTTGTACAATTTGAGCAAATGGTAGGGAAATAGTTGACAAATTAAGTTCGAAGTTGAATTATCCTTTCCCCATTTGCAATAAAGGTTGGAAGGAGGGTGAACAAATGTTTCTGGTTAGAAAGTTTATTCGAGTATCGTTCATTTCAAGGCAATTAATCATTCTTTAAAACATGCGTGTAAGGGTTGATTTAAAATTAAATTATTTTACCCTAGAAAACATAAACGATTCATGCTTTCATCATTTATAAAATTCATATTACAGGACGGATTCGGTCCTCTAAGTTCTTTGATACGGAAAATTATTGTTAAATTCACAAATTACAACCCAGATATTAAGATAGCCACGAACCAAAAGAACTGGTGCAAGAGAATCGTAGTAAACAAATAATAAATTAATTCGGAATCCTGTGGTATGTAATCGAAACAGTAATAAATTATAAGGGTTGAATAAAGAATTAAAATAGGTAAGCCTATCCGAACCCAATTCCCGTAGTACAATACAAAACAAAAAGAGATTCCTATCCTGCAGAGCTTAATGAGGATCTTTTGTTTTATTCGTATTGCATTTACATGAACAATAATATCCGCTTCATACTGCTATACAATCTTTAGTATATACAGAAAATTCAGCTAACCTTCATATCAGAAAACAAGATTTAACACATAGGCTTGAAAGGATTATATTTTATACCACAGTTCGACTAAAAAAATAATTACTTTGAGTCTCGATCTTCTCTGATTTCTAATCTGTCTGCAATCATTACCTCATTCGCCTCTAACGTTTAATTTTAATAATTAAGTTCGTTGTATTCGCTCACATCATGCTCACATAAACTATAAAGCAAATAAAAATTGATCTATTCAAGAATAAACCCTGAGCATTAAGTATGTTAAAAAAGTTTCGAATAAAATTCGTATATACCATCTAATATAAATAAAATAAATAAATCCATATATAAATCTTTTCTCTGCACCACTAACTGACCTTCAAGGAGATTTCGATTTTGGTTGCGACAGAGATTGCTTGTCAATCATTGATAAGTACAAGCTATTATGGTCAGCCTCAGTTGGTATGAAAAGCAACATCTTTTCATTCAAAATCTGCTTGGCTGGATTCAATGATGTTAGATGATGAGCAATGGCGTCTGAGAGATCCTCCTTTGAAAGTTTAATGGACTTGGAACGGAATTTCTCACAGAGTTTCGCAACAGAGATTGGCTTACGGCGTAAATAGCGTCTTACAGCGTCTTCAGTTACTCCAGCCTCACTAGCATGTACAAAATTCGGAAAATTGGAACATATTTCAATTACTTAACATCAGTTTGTATAGCAAGCTCATATGATTCTAAGTGCTATTAAAGCGATTAAGTAATAAAACAGTCAACATACTCAGCCCGCTTAAGAGCAGCTTTCGGTATTTCTTTTTTAGCCTGTTTTGCTGGTGTGGATTCATCTAATGGCTCTTCAGCTAGCCGTTTAATGTTCCATGTTCCTTGTTTCTCTATTTTAAACTTCAGACTCTTGCTGGTAGAGCAAGAATCTTCTTTGATTTCAATTCCATTTGATTCAAGCTTCAAGGTGGACTTTTCTTTAAGTTTGCTTAGGAAAGCCGAATTACTCTTTTTACTTTCAGAATTGGAAGATTTTTCTTTATTAACTTTCTCCTCGTCTCTGTGCTTCATTCCACTAATTTTCTTACGCTTTTTAGATGGCTTTTTGTCTTCTAGTGCTTGCTCTTCAGATGTTTTTTTTCTTAACTCCTCCACCTCATCCTCAGAAGACGAATCCGACTCCCACTTAAGAAGATCCTTCAAACCCGCTTCTTCATCAACACCTTGCTGATACATTTTTTTCTCTTCTTCCACTTCAGATTCAGATCTACTCAGCCGTTAAATGAAATGCACTACTTAAGGAGGGAGACAGACAGACTCAATCAATGAGAGTAAACGCAATGGCACTTACTCTGAAAAACTTTCCTCACAGCTCTGATACGGTGTACCACCAGCATTCACAGCGTTCAACTCATTATCATCCTCGTCTTCTTCTTCAGCCCCTAATTTAGCTTTCCTTTGATGCTTCCCTGATTTCTTTTTCAAACCCTTTTCTGTAACGAGCAATTCATTAGAACTTTAGGCTTTCTTACTCTCCTTGCTACTATTATAAGACAACCGAACGGAAAACGAAGCAATATCAAGAGACAAACTTATACTAACTTTTTTCAAGATAACCGTTTGCATGTAGGCGCTCCTCATCCTCAACATCATCTTCATCACTGTCAATCCAAGGTTCCGAATCTCCGTCTAGGCCCGACACTGTAGAAATTGAAAACAAATTCTATTATGTTTCATCCATATCTCGATATACTGCACAATATACTTTAAAAATAAGCCATACTCTTCTTTAAGTGATGGTATTTTTCCTCGCTATCTTCGACATCTTCGCCCTGCAGTCGTTTTTTGACCATCACAGAAAAGTGATTCAAAACTTTGTCACGCCTATAATGAAATCATATTAAGTTAACATGAGTTTGATGTTTAAACTACACCGTGACGTTTTTAGAGTAAACTATTTAAATTCCATTTCAGTTAATGATGTAGGCATTAGCTTACCTTTCATACTCTTCATCAGCTTCTTCAATAGTTAACGTCTTGTACTTCAGCGAAGGCTCAAATTGGTACCATTGGCTTACAGGATATGCTGTGAATTCCCCCTCCGTCGTATGGACCATTACATAATAACTGCCCTGTGAGTTATTTATCTCTTGTCGATGACCAGTAAGCCTGCCAAACATTACACTTGCAAACATTGTCAAACGATTCAGTGCGAATAAATAGCTTACATACAGCTATCGCTGAAAAATACTTACGTATGTCTAGAAGCATCTTTCCCAGTAACAGTCATAATCATCGGTCCTTCCGCCGGCTTGATATCCTTTAACAATTTTCCGTATTTCTTCCGCTGAACAGCCTCTTCCTTTTCTTTCTCTTGAAAAACGGAATTGGCAGCACTCCTGAAGAGGAACCAAACAAATAAAGAATAGATTGACCATACTTGTGAGTTGTGAATGGCATTAATGGTAGTTCAAAAACTAATCAATTTAACATTGACAAAGAGTTTAATCAAAACTTAAGGACGTACTTGGGACGTCTATCATTCTTGGACCAATTAACTTTCCTTGTACCACTAGAATTTACAAAGGTCCTGGAAACCTTCATTTTTGCAAAGTCCTGTACCTTCAATCGGTTGCAACTCGGCTTCAACTCAACCAGTGAGACGGAACTACCCATTTTCACAGCGAAAGTTTTCGATGCTATATCGTTAACTCGTTCATTAGAGGTGGGGATAGGTTGAGATTTATCATCAACGTCCAAGCCGGCATCGGCAGCTTCTTTGGAGCTGGTCCGACGTTCCTTTGACCGATCTCCGGATCGCATCAGAGAAGTCTGTCCAATCCTTACTTTTTTGGATGTGTCGTCGATATCTATTTGTGAGAACAATGTAAGGGGTGCCAAGTTTTCAACCGGAATTACATTCAGTGGCTGCACTGGCCTCCTGATCCCAGTTCCAGGACGAGCGGGTGTGGTGTGTCTCCTGACCGACGGGTCCGGAAGTAAATCTTTGTTCATTTTATCTGATCCCACATATGACACCTACATTCAATGGTGAAAATTATTTTTCTAAATCGAACTCACGTTAAATTCATTGTTCAATGGGACTTAGGGTTGAAAACGAAGCTTTTTAAATCCATAATGACCCCAGATAGCTCATGGTATTGGTATGCCCCCGGTGGTATCTGGGTAGCCGTAGTTCATATCGATGCTGATGTTAAATTTTGAGAATTATATTTATTATATGAATGAAATTTTAGGAATTTCTCAACCCAATTAACCAACCAACAAAAGTGAATTCATTGAATTGAAACCTTACAAACCCGATTTATTGGAAGTATTATGTTGTTGTTGTGAAATGCTCAGAAATCAAAAACAGGCTTGATTTTCTTATCTTAATCCAATTCCTCTTATTCCATATTCTCTTCTCAGAACTGTTGACAATTAAATTATAAATTTCAAGACAATTTTATTTTAAATACATTTACTCAGTCGCAGCACACACAGCACAAGGTACGTATAAATTTAATTTCTATAGTTAAATGGAATATACTATGGAAATTACCGTTTACGTACCTTGTATTTACACAGCAGTCTTCTAATTCTAAAACTACAACTGACAACAAAACACTAACATCTCAGGAAAATCTTAAAACCTTACATTCGTGAATTGCGGATTCTGATGGAGTGCGGCGGATAATCTTTGCTCGATGGTTACTCAGTATTTCACTGTATTAATTAATTAGTTTCTTTGGATATTTAACTAATCTGTCACTGTTAAACTTTAAGAGCACATTGTCACACGTTCAAGAAAAACTTTGGTCACTCTCAGTTAGCACAAACATTAGCATCGAGTTGAATGAACTCTACCCTCTTGAAGCCTATAGATTCAGCCTACAAATGTATGGCAACTCGTCCCAAGTCGTTTCATGTTAATGAACTTACTCAAGGGCAAGGGGTCACGGATCCGTTATTTCTAAACAAAGTCGTTCAATGGTCACCAGGCTTTCAACTTATATGCCGTGCTTACAATCTGTACTATAGTAATTCCAGAAAATTATCAGTTGACTCTTGACTTATGACAATTTTAGAGATATGTATTTGTTTTTGAATGTTGTGGTGACATGGTGGATGGGATTTACATAATTTGTTTTTTTCACACGTAGGCTTTCAAACAATCTCGAAATCTGAATTTAAGTTCTATCAAAAATAAGTCTCATCAACCATAAATTCGTTGAATCTCAATCGGATCAAGTCTCATCTCATCTCTCGACTCAAACCCATTTTTATGCAAATCAACACAGACAAATCTAGCCAGCAAAATATACTGACTTTCTCTAGTTTCGATTCTTCACATATAGTCAGTCCTTAGTCCTTAGTTATTCACGTATTATCAAACACATCGAGGAAAGAGGTTCTAAAAATGAAATATTCTATAACAATTCAACTATTCCTCTGTTTACAGAGAAAAGCCATAGCATCGCATTGAATTCTCATTTTCACAAAACCCTCTGAGATTTGATCAGTCATACCTTATAAAATAGAGTTGAGAAAAGTCCCTTATGGTTATTGTTTCCGTGGCCAAACATCAAAACTATGTACTTCTCTACTGCTATGGACTGATGCATTTGATTCTCAAGGTTTCGAACTTTCAATGTTTCCCAATGCTGCCCATGGAAAAAGTTGGAGAGAAAGCCCAATAGGGTTTGCCTTCATATCCATAAATTCCCCTGAGCTTGAAGCGGTTTAGGTCTATATTTCTCTCGCTTGGCCTCTCTTCCTTGTATATTTGAGATCTAAAGACTACTAAAGAGGTTTGAGAAGGAACTGGATCATCCTCTGTGGAAGGTGGACTTGAAATCGTTCTAAATGCTATGATACAGAAGACAAGGGATTTCATATGCTTAGTACCTTCTCTCTAGAGACAACTGGTTTCTTTAGGCTCGTTTACTTACTTTCTCCAATTTAGATTTCCATATCGTAACTTCCATCTCCATCCTATCTCCTGATTTATTCTCCCGTTTGAAGTTGAACAAGTCTTGAGTCTTCGAGTCTCAATCTCTGAGGAAACTCTTCGGTAAAAAGGTTCAGTAATCTCTGCAGTCTGACCCACCACCAATGGCTCTTGGAGGCAAGGATTGCGATTGAGAATTTTTTTGAGAGATTTTTCAAGAATGTTCTTTGGTAAGGTTTAACATTGAATTTTACTAGCCTTAACCATCAGTTCTAATTTTGTCTTTGATAGTTACATATGCGGGTGGGTCCTATAGGGCCGGCTAGACTTGAAACTCAGGTAAAGGATTCGGTTCGGAGGATTTGAGATCAAATCAAATCAGTTCTACATGTTCTGAAATCCTTAAGCATGCACTTTCCCGTAGGCTTCGGATTCTATGGAATGTACATTGAGGATTTAGTAATTTTCCCTGAGTACGTTTGTACCATTTTATTCCTATAAATACATGTCTATCTTGGTTTTTAAAGAGTTTGTAACCCAAGTAAGTAAGATTTGATCGAAGACATGGAAAGGGGATTATCGATCTGAACGTTTCCAACATTTTTTTTAACCCGCTTTGACATTTGAATGAGTTTTTCAAGAATGGATTTCATGATTTCGTCCTTTTGGAACTAGTTTAATCAGTTCAATTAGTATGATTATGTATTTATGAAATAAGCCCATTTGATTTATTAACCTTGAGCTTTTGAATCTCTGGGTATTTTTAAACCATGATTTCTGTAAAGTAGTATATGTCACCAATTCTGAATCTTGGACTCATGATGAAAGCAATGAGGCATGTCAAATTAGCAGATATTGACAACAATACATTTATTTAGGCCCATATAATTACTTTGAACATTAATAAATCTTTTCCACATCAATTGTCCTTAACCTAATTAGGTACTCCCACGTATATTTACACACCGATTTCGACGAGCATTGAAACAGGTACGATAAGTTTTCACTCTCTCAATTCCAAAAAAGCCATTCATTCCTTACGAGTAAATATCCACAGCTATACGCGGTGGCCGACCCTGTCTACTCTCTTGTCTCTGTCACCAGCCAGACAGAAAAAACTCCACACCGACTCTGTGTAAAATGAAAGGAGACGCTAATCCAAGTCCCTTATTCCCATAATAGACCGAATCATATCATCATCACCATCACATTCTTCATCTCCTCCTAGACCGTTGGGAGTGTCTTCTTTTTATACAATACTATAATAAATTTTATGCATTCACACTTGATTAGTCACAATTTCATACTTTCTATCCATCCTGGGACTTTCACTCTCCTCCACGACTGACAGAATTTTGGCCAACTTTCCAGCTCGGGAATTAAGCCTTAATTTAGCTGTGACAGCAGACGTCCCCAAACCACTACTACTACCACCACTACTCTCTCCTGAAACACTCATAGTCCCATTCCCCACCGAATTCGTATTATGCACATTGGGATTGGAATTGGCATTTGAGCCTGGAGAGGAGCTAACAGTTAATCCTGTGGACTGAGTCTTCACAGAGGCTATGCTATTAGCATCCACCACCACATAATTGCTGGTATTGATTTTGCTTGCAGGATGAACTGGTAGAATAGACTCGTCGAGTACTGTATGAGAATCACAATCTATTCGATGATTTTGACACACAGTCTCCACTCCATTTATCCTGGACTTTGAACATGTTGAAGAATACAGATCGCTTGGATTGTCATACTGCTGTTGCTGTTGTGGGCTACCCATATGATTATGCTGATTGTGACTATTGTGAGCTAGAGGAGCCTCTTTAGAGTCCTTTGTAGTGACATTGGCTGCTTCACTTGGACGAGGATCGGAATTAGGAGGGCTGGGATCTCTAGAACCAGGCTGGTGGGGAGTTACACGTATGCTAGAATCCTTGGGAACAATGGCAGGAATGTTTGTAGGAGTTGCACCAGTGCTTGATGAACTTTTCTCTTCATCTTCTAACATTCTCTTACTGGGCTTTTTCTCTTGGTTACTTTCGATTAAAATACCAGCCTTGAGAATTGAAGTAACCGTGTTACTACCAGCAGAACCACCACACCCACTGGCAGCCCCGGATTTCTTTGGAGAATAGTTTTTATGCCTTTCAACCAGGGAAGAACCTCCGGCACTGCTTCCACAGCCGGATGAGGTAATTTCCAAATTTTCCTCAAGAGAAGGAGCTCGACGAATGGGCGCTTTTTGACTTTGTCTCAGCATAACTGGCATTGCCCTGTGGTCTAGACTTAGTTGTCTCCTGAGTCCTTTTGTGGTAGGCCTACCATTCAAGAGCTGGTGAGCTATCTACAGATTTGAAAGGAACAAAGGAAAGTAATAATTAGTTGCAACATCTGATAAATACACAGATACATGTATGTATCATCATGTCATTCAAATCTCTATGACTTTCGAGCCTGTCCTAGTTACTTTTCCTGTTCAAGAAGACATGGAAGTTGAAATTTGAGTCAAACCAGGAAGTAGATGCGAGATTATTATCTGAATAATCAAAAACAAATTTGATTTCCATACTTGTTCAGCCGGAGACAAGGATCTCATTGTCTCACCACCTCCTGAAGATACGACAGCAAAACTAGATGAGGATTTAGGAGGTGCTAAATGATTTGGAGATGTAGCCGTAGGCGTTTTACACATCGTTGAGCTTTCTCCAGTGAAAGTACTTGGCTTGACACTCGACGCCCCAACCCCTGTCACAATCATCGGAGTTGGAGCCATACTGACGCTAATGGCTTTAATAGTCGCGCAGTTACTGGAAGACACCTCGATTGAGGAGCCAGAACTTGGACTCGGACTTGGAACAGACCCTGGCCAAACCCCTGTCCTCCCGTATTCAATAGCGTTCTCATCCAGGCTGTAAAAAGTTATTTATGTGGATACATAATTTCTTATATTTTCTTCAGTAAACAGTGGAGCACAGGGAAAGTATATAATATAAGAGGATGCCAAAACTTAAAGATAGCAGTTAGGTACTAGTAAGCGAGTCAGTTTTCAGAGTTGTACGAATAGGATTTAGTTTGTGTACATAATAATTGCATAAGGATGGGAATTATATGGTGAAAGAATGAATTATTTGCATAAAATTTACCGATGGCATTCACTGTAGACCGAAACGCAGCAGGAGAGAGAGAAAGAGAAGATTATTATAATGAAGTCGAGGAATTAATTAGTGTGCTCAGTACACTAATTAAACTTTTGTGGGGAAATTAATACAATAATATATAAAATTTTATATGCATCACATAGTCTACATGATAGAGATGAAGATGCTTGACTTACTCAAGTCCTGGAGGAGTTGGAAGCTCTTTGTCAAAGCCTTCCTTTCCCAAAAGCCAGTAGGTTGGCATAGGTCCTTTCCCTTTTATGGCTGTCATCCCCCTATTCAATAGTATTATGATTATTATTATGATTTGCATGGGTTTAAGCAGAAGACTCTTTCAAAGGGTTGTACAAAGGGAAACCTTTGGAAAAATTTATGCCCTGTGTATATACCATGGTGAATTCATGAAAAATGTACCCGGGCAGAAGAAGTAGGACATACGACTAGGTATAACTAGTACAAGAATGGGAATTCTATATTAGAATTACAACAAGACATCCAGTGTCTTTTAATCTCAATCTGGGAGTATACATTTAATATAGCTACTTTACATGCTCTTTGAATCTAATTTATTCGGAAGGTAGAGACGGTCTTCACTAGTCATCCTCTTACCTGTGTTCAATTATGTATCCTCCAGCCTCGTCCAGCTTTGCTTTAGTTTCCGTTGATACGTGTATTCTCCATGGAGCTCCTGGAGGAAAATAGACGGGGTTTTATAAGGCTTTCTAAAATGAAGACCAAATAATTATCTGTTCTAAGCTTCTAGAATCGATTACTTTAGCGAGGATAAGAGATGATCAATTCTGTCAAGTTCAGACTAACCTGTGGATTCCATCCTGGACGCCGTGTTTACCGTGTCCCCAAATAAGCAATATCTTGGCATTGTTAGACCCACCACTCCGGCACAGCAAGGACCTTTTCAATTTAGTCCCAAAAATAATTACATGTCATTGTCAATATCTCATCAAGCTTGTCAGTGTCAGTCAATCTGTTGCTGGAGGTTCTACTTGTATGAAATTGATTTTGGCTAAGGGCTAAGAGTGAATTGAGGGCTCAATTTCATAAACCTATGAGCTACCACTGATTGCTGATTCTAATTTAGTTGGATATGGTTTGAGTCTTAGAGACTGGGATTTTCAAGGAGATTCTTAATTCTAATATTCTAATTATGTGTACCTGTGTGCAATCCGATACGTAATCTCAATGGAGTATACGGGAGATGACGGATCCGGAACTTTCCACTTTGGTGCAGAAGGTCCAAAGCCATCGTAGCTATGTGGTCAGCATGATCGTTAGACCATAATGGAGCTCCTCCAACAACCATATAAGCATCACCAATTGTTTCAACCTAATCATAATGTTAAAAAAATCCCCATAGTTTAATCGACTGAACTTTACTTTATCCACTTTTACAGTTCCAACAATAAAAGTAATGCAATAGTTTCTAATTTGGTTGAACATCTTACCTTGTAAACATTGTAATCATTTATCGTAGCATCGAAACAGGTGTAGAGGTCATTGAGAAGGTCGACAACTTCAAATGGGGTAGAATAAGCCGAAATAGTTGTAAATCCAACAATATCAGAGAAATAAATGGTGACCTCTGAAAACTCTTCAGGGTCAACAGGAAGTCCGAGCTTGAGCTTCTCCGCTACAGTACTATTAAGATAGAAACATAGATTATTCCGAAAACTTGGAGCATTACCAAAGCTACAAGCTCAAGCGTTTGAGCTCACACAATCCCACTAATTAATTTTCCCTCGTCATCCCACAAAATCCCTGCTGTCATAAAGCCTAATTACTAATTACTACCGAGAGGAAAAGATAGCAGAAAAAACTTAAAGGGAATTGCAATATACCTTGGGAGCATTCTATTGAGTAGTTGTTCCGTCTTTTTCTTTTCAAGGTCCAACTGCTCTGTTCTCTCCCGGATTAGCTCTTCCAAGTTGTTACTGTACTTCTCCAGCATTTGGAACATCGTGTCTACAATGTTCGCTTTCCTATACACAAAACAAATACACATGTACAGAACACATGGAGCACTTCATGTAATTTCATGCCTCTACCTGAATCAACAAAATACCCTAAAAACCAGATATAAACAGGCGCACACATAGAAACGGTGGTGGATTCTACGTCGTATTTTGAGGTCGCAGTCCTTTAAAAAAAATTCTCAGTATGCGAATCGGAAAAAATGTGGCGCAAGATTAAAAAAAAGTACCAGCTCGGCGGAACATGCTTAGTGAGTCTGTTCAATACTAAGAATGGAATAATAATAATAGTATGATGATGATAATGATTATAAGATGACACTATCAAATATATCCGCAGAGTAATCCCCAGAATTCAATCATGTTCAGTCATCTGCAAAGAAATCTAATCTCATCTTGATTTTCGGCTCCCCATTCCATTTCGACTACCCTGAAGTACCCTGTACTTTCTCCTGCATCTACATTCTCCCTAAAAGTCCCTTGTGGATCCTACCAGACTTTCAAGTATCTTATTTTGTATTCCGTATTTTTTTCATCCAACATCAGACAAGATGAGCAAAGTACAGAAACTGTTAGAATGTTTTACAACAAGGGATATAAAACGCGGAATTAGATGAATAGATCGATGCAGATCCCTCTGACATGATGTCTGACATATTATCTCTCCTACTAGCCATGATATTGACTCTGAAGAGCTAGAGAGAGGAGTGTGGAAATTCCTCGAGATGTAATGATGATATGGGGATCCTAACCGAGTGCAGAATTGTGATGGAAGGGATAACAAAACGGGTGAAATATACATGTTTCAAATTGTGGTTTGCCCTGCTAATGGATTGAGATTCCCTGAGGGAAAAAGATTGCCTTCTGAAGTCTTGCAGTTGTGGTTGTTGTGTCGTGGTTCACGGGATCATTTAATCTTGCATCATACCGTTTTGACACAGCGTGGGCTTCTTGGATTGGATAAATAGATTCTCTTCTCCTGGAGATATTTTTTATGATTATATTATGTATAGGGAAGCTATCAAAATCATAATCTAAAGTCGACCTTCGCAGACCAGGATATTGGAAGAGATGTTCTTGACGGTCATGAAACTTATTTACATACCTACGCATACACAAACCCACCACTTTCCCAAATTCCGACGGTCTGGAAGAGGGAAAGTGGTGGAGGAGGTTTCTAATAATTATAATATTAAACGCATAACGCCCCCGCAGACAAGCTGAGTCGAGGCCAAGTAGAACTTGGAATGGAAAGTGGAAACCAAGTGTTTTAATAACTCCTACGAGAGTTAGCACAGAGATGACGAAGACGGAAATGTGTAGTAAATACTTGTGTAATGGCTCTTGTATAATAAACACTCACGCTGAGCCTAACTCTGTCATGAATCTCCTCAAGGGCTGACCAATGACATTTAATATAAGAAAATAAGCCCAAAGGTACATGCCCTGTAGTGAAACGCCATAGTATAAGAATCTCAACTCTACTCCAAACCTTGGGCTAGCACGAACAGACACCACACGACGCTTGATTATAATTTACGACTCAAATGGATAAAAAACTATCAATTTTGATTAAAATCTGAAGGGAAGAACTAACCTGCCATGATTGAGTGTTTTGAAGAGGTCATGGATCACCATGAAATCCGGTCTCATGTCAGGTAGTTCCGCCCAGCATTGCCTCATGATGTTTATTGCTTCCGGGGGAGCTGCACCTTTACTCACAGATGGGCGGATGAGTGGTGGGGGCCTCTTGACTTTCTCCAGAATCTCTGTACAAAGAGCCACAACAAGCCGTTGTGTATAACAGTGTAGATACGGGCAGTAACTACCGTTTATTTATTTGTAACGATTACGACAGAAGAGACCATAGAGTGCATTAAACATACCTAAATACATATCACTTCCTCATCTCAACCCCTGGATGGTCTATGTGGGCCCTTACGGAATAAGTGGACTGAACGGTACCTACTCACTGAACCGAAACTAATGGCCAAGTTCTGGGTAGCCCTTAATGAATGGCAATCCGTCTCTTGTAAATCTATCAAGGGAATCTTATGAGACTTCTTACAGTGGGTAATAATAAAACTAAATTGCCCCCATACACTTTGAAGCTACAAGGGACTAAGTAGAAGCTGTGGGCTTAAGCTTTCCAATTTATTTCTATCTGGACCTCCATGCAAGAGACTTTAATTAAAATGACTTCCTCGTAAGGCATATTTTTCATCCGAAGCCGGTAGCCATTTATTTTCTCAATTTGGCTCCTTTCTACAAGGCTTATAAGCTATTATGTATGGGTTTAGTTTGATGTTCTCTTTGTTAAGAGTTCTTCCACTTCCAACGTTGTCCTTTCGAGGTAAGTCCACTAAACTTGGTGTATAAAAAGGAAAACTATTAAGATCTCTCTCTTCTAGGAAATTGTGCATCCGTCTGATCCGTCTTGAATTTCTGAATTTCTACATTGCGCTGTTTTAATTTATTATGCGTTAGATTTCTGAGGCTTGAAAGAATACGAAAGTGCTATCTCGGACCAAACCCTTCCTTGTGTTTTGCTTGAACAATTTCCATCGTAATTAAAAGCCATTTTCTAATCCTGGACTATGCAAGGGCTGTTACATGACGGAAGCGAGAGGTTTAGCACATTTAATTAACTCGAACGCCTTGTTTCCAGACTAATTACACAATTAAGGCCGTAATTAAGCTTTAAAGTGTGTAGTTTAAGTCGGGTGTAAGTGGTCCAAGTACTATTCTCTCTTACTGCTTTAGCTCTAATATAAATTACAACTAGATAGACAAGGAAACTAAACACACGATGGGCTAAGGCATAAGGGTGTAACGAACCTTCCGCTGTGAGTGTCAGCATGCAGTATGGTTCACCACGAACAAGGATCTCTTGCATGATTATAGCAAAGCTGTAGACATCGCCTGCCTGAGTCCCTTGGTTCCTTAAGTTCTCATCTCTCATCAGTTCGGGAGCTGTCCAGAGCAATTCTGTGTACAGAAGTAAATAGAAAATACAACTGAAATGGAGTGCAAGAAGCAAGAGATCAAGAGAATGAGAGGATAGGGAAGTTGGTGTAACTTCTAAGTTCTAATCGAGACCTGGCAAACGTGGCTGGCACACCCAGCTTTTAGATCACACGATCTCTCATTCTCTCTCTCTCTAGTTTCAAAAAGACCAGACAGTGTTAGGAGTTTTGGGAAGAGAGATCGTGACATAAATGGGAATTGAGTGAGAATTGCTCATTTACTAAATCTAATTTTTACCTTTGGCACATCTTCCAGGGATGGAAAGACCTTGAGTGTAGTAGAAAGCTGGAAGACCGTAGTCAGTAATCTTTAAAACCCAGCGAGCGTCGATAACACAATTATGAGAAGTCAGAAATCCATGAACTCGCACAAGACTAGAGTGGAGGTACCGCATTCCCTACCGATTCAACAAATAGTTCCCAATGTCATTTATTCCGTGGAATGAGAGTTGATGAAGTATGTTTTCAAATACTTAGAAAATGATTCCTAAATTGGCCGGCTTCCTTTTCCAAATTGGATCGATTAAATTTAATAACAGCTTCTAAGTTTGAAAGATTCTCAGAATTTGAACGTTTCCAGGACATGTGTGTACATACAGATGGATCATTAAAATCATGTATGTATTTGTCCTTAGGACTGCGGAACCTCAAGAACCTTAGTTACAGTAAGTTAGGGCCAGTAATTTAAGGCCCAATCTGAGTAATTCATGCTGGCATAAATAGCCAAGTCAGAGCCAAAACTACCTTGAGATACTAATAGCTTCTGAATGCTCTGAGCATCTGAACCTCTCCAGAATGAAAAAAAATCCAAGTCAGAAAAAATAACTAAAACTTTTTTATATTGTATTTTGTATTCCACAAGAAAAAGAAAAGAGAATGAATGAAACAGGAGAAACACTAAAGAAAGGTTACATCCAAACTCCCCCAGGACCCCATCACACATACTAAAGTAAACAATGAAAGTGACAGGAAGGAAGGAACTGGGAATAAAAAGTGGCCAAACTAAAACCTGACATTACTAACCCAGAAAAACATACCCCAACTACCGAGTCAAACTTAAAAGAACTTCTTCAAAGGTACAAAAAGATTTTGCACAAAGTTTGCCTTCACCAAAGGAAAGTACTCTCATACGAAAGCTAGAACACTCATCATCATCACCCATCATATCAATACTTTCTCCTCCCTTCCAATTCCGAACTTGGCTATCGACTTCCAAGTAATTCCAAACTCAAATAAGAACCCAAATAAACTAATGTGTAGAGTAATAGATAGCTGGAGTCGATTTTAGGGATTCCATCATGGTGATCTAGAACTCCAAGGTTCTAAAATTCCCTACAGGACTGGAAAATCCAGACAAGCCACACATTACTTATGATCACAAATCTAAAAAGGGAACTCACCCGGACTAAATCTGTTAGAAGTGAGAGCTTAAAAGCCCAGTCGAGTTTGATGTCACTTTGCTTGATGATATCATGAAGTGAGCCCCTACTACACAATTCCCATACAAGGGCAGGAACGGAAGGCACTCCGCCAGTGAAGCACCCGATCATTGTCGAGAGGTTCTCATGCCGGAGTCCGTGAAGCTGCAACAGATTCAAATTCAATTCCTGAAAACCAGTTTAGAGCCCTGCACCTTCTGATTTATTGCTGAGCAGGTAAGGTCGGCTCTAGATTCTGTCAGAGTCTAAACTAGCAAGTGCTTTATACTGTAGTTTAGTCACTACGGCCTCTCAACAGTCTCAACCATGTATATGCATAGGAAAGGTAAATCATTAAACTTTGATTGGATTTCATTGAATAGTTACAAGCTCTTGCTCTTAAGGACTCACAGTCTCTAACACAAGCATGGACTTCATTTTCACTTCGAACGATTCGGAAGAAACTCCATTACAAGGGAGCTTCTTGATGTACACCACGTCCCCCTGTAATGAATAGAATTAATATATTAATAACAGCAGGATAGCTCCGTAACTGGGTATAGAGGGAACAAGTCAATTAGTATTAGTCCTTGGAGATTTGAACAAATATTTCCAACTTAAAAGTTAACTATTCAAAATTATAATCTCCTTTGTTAGCTTCGTTAGGCCAAGCAGCTATGATTTTCTAAAACTTAGAGACTCTGTAAATCTGTAACTCATTCCTTTTTAGTCTAATAAGCCCACCCGAGCCTCACCAATTGAAAGCATTCAATTACTAAACTACTTCGTGGATTTTTTACAGCCCTGTTATTATCATCCTGGATAATGATGTAGTAAGCTTGTTTTTGATGTTTTACAGTCAGCTTTTACTTGGTTTTACAGTTATACGTGTAAAGATGGAGTAATTTGAAAATTCTTAGAGTAGGATGACTGTAGCCATCACAAGTTAATGAGTCCAACTGCAGTTGACTTTCTTTAATGAGCACGTAAAGTTACGCATTTCAGGCAGAATGCATTACTAATACTAATTACTGCTAAATCTTGAGATGAGTTACTTTATTGTGAAGGGTGAAACTACGAATATTATGGAATTGAATACTATGGAACTGAAATTTCGTCTAGGACCTAATTCGAAGATACACAGGGGGGATGAAATGATATGTAAGTGTTCATAGTGAATGCAAAAAAGTTCTATAAACACGGAAACAAGCTATTAAGAGACGAATAGATTGCCATGAAAAATCTCAAGACGACTCCATGTGGATCCAGATTCTAGATTTGACATTGATGAAGTAGAAAGGGATTCGAGCAAAGTTTGAGTGATGAATACATTATCATATAGTGTACATATGAGGGTGTATGGGATTTAATAAAAATACACTAATCTCGCGTAAATACATATGGTGATGAGATGTATGTCTGAAACATTTTAGACATGTTAATACTACACAAGAACTTAATATTATGATGCAAAGAGTTTAGAAACCATCCCCGTCTTTCTACCATCTGACGCTTCAAGTGAGTGAAAGGATGGATTTTAGCCATATTTACTGATTTTGAATAGACTACAATTTACAAAATGTCTAGAGTTCTCCAACCGTAAACTGTGTGTGGGACTGTAAACATAGAAGACAGATTTTGAGGTGCATGGGTGTGGTTACAGTTTTAGATATTATATTTATATATATAGATATGATTATTTTTTCTTATTCAAAGAGAAGCATAAATTATAATAAAGATCAATGGCAGTAACTTTGAAAGAGTATTCTGTAGGGGGTTAAAAGTTTGAAGGTGAGAGAAATCACACACATATATTAAGTGCAAATTTTACATACTACCCGTTACTTTGTTTAGATTCGGGCTGGAAATTTAGGATGCCCCAAGGGTTTCGTAAATCTAAGCGTTGACTTTGAGTAATGATTTATTTCATTTTCATTCACAATAGACTGAAATGAAATGTAAGATTGATTAGATAGTACGCATATATTATATGTATGCCAAATATCAATTTCAATAGAGTTTTATATGATTTGATACTTATTATATGTATAATTAAAGTTAAAGTAAATTGTAAGGAAAAAATATCAAAAACACTGCTGGCCGTTTGTCATAAGGGTCAAAGATAATCGTTCATTACATTGAACGGAATAGTATCAAGTACAAGCGATGCATTGAGTTACCTATTAGTAACGTTAAACGTTTATTTTGTTTTGAAATCGAGCAAATAGAGTTTCATTTTCCGAATTTTCCGAATATTTTAAAGATGACTCTGGCTTTATTTATCGATTTTCAAATTCAATCTCGTTTACATGAGGAGAATCGAATTTCATCCGTTTTCGCTAAATATAGACTTACCCGACCAATGCAATACCTTCTGCGAACTAAGAAATCTCCGGCGAAATTTCTTCATCTAGTTACAGTGAAAAGAGCCTATTTTTCTTTTCTCATTAGAAATAGCACATAAATGAATTTCAGTTAGAAAACCCTATTTTAAAATGTTTAAAAACTAAAGCTATAAATTCCTATCAAAAACTGACAATGAGATGCTTCAGTCTCTAACCTACAGCCAACCGGATGATACGCTTTCACTTCCGTTATCTTCAAAAAAATGTGGCCAGTGCAGTGTGGGATGAGTAATACAGAGTTTCCTATTTTCTTTCAAAATGAGCAGAAGTAACGGGACTGGATTTGACTTGTTGTCATCTCCCATGCCTCCCTTGGGATGGGAATACAAACGAAAAAAAGCTAGGAAGGGTAGGTCCTATCTAAATACATGATACTGAATGGGGAAATAAACCTAAGAACAAAATAATCCAATGTAGGATTCGAGAGAGAGAGGCTTACTTTATAACGAGCTGTATTTTCAGTAGCACCAGCTCCTGTCAAAATCCCAGTCTCATTTTTCATATTTGCTACACTAGATTGTTTCCTCAGGACCGTGCTAAACGACCCTTTGAGGAGGTCGGGCTTCTCTTGAGAGCTTCTTTGGAAGGAGGGAAGACTCCCAATAAATGGGGATTTGGATGGCTGTAAGTCATCAAAATAAACAAGATGTAAATAATAGCTTTTGCATGCAGTCTCCTCATAAAATCCGGAACCTTTCTATGCAGAGTTGTTGTGAAATGTTAACGGTAAATAAATTCTGTTGTTCACATCTCTTGGTATTATCGTTTGTTTTGTAATCTGTACCTTTTTTGGGTTCTCAGGTATAAATGGACCAAATGTCAGATCCGCTTGGGTGAGTATCAATTTACATGATCCTTGCCCTCGGTGACGACGGGAGAGTTTCCGGCAGTGCTTTGCAGATGAGAAATCTCGTTTTCGGGCTTTCCTTCTGTAAAGTTTGAAGAGATACTAAAGTTAAATCCCATATCATCTTCATGTCCCATTTCCTAAAGCTTTTTCACGAAATTCTGCTCTTCTCTATCTAAAAGGACCTACCGTGCGTAAATAGCTGCAATTACGACCCCAATCCCTGTAATTCCTGTAGCAACTAGCCCCAAAACGATCTGGACCCACGTCATGAAGTATTCATTCTCTGGCTGGTTCTCTGTACACGTAATAGTTTAAGTTATTATGGTAAGCCCTTGATTTTAATTATTATTGAATCTTTCCTCTCACAAACTTGGGGAGTAAATGAGAGCGAAATTCAGTATGAAGTGTCAAAAGTGTAGACGAATGAACTTTTAGGTAGAAAGTAGACGGTAAAAGCTCATAAGAAAATTTATTCTCCATGTCTGTCTTTCTGACCTTACTAGCGACACGTCTAGCCTACTTTTTAGGGCAATATTCTACTTATGCAAGAAGGGCGGCTTTTTCGTTACAATAGGCATCACAAGAGTCATAACTAAAAGTTAGGGATAGTTTCAATATACCAGAGCAAATATCAGTGTCGGTTTCAAAGATGCGTTTTGCACAACCTACTTGATTACTAACGAACAATCGAAGGAGAAAAATCTTTAATCTCCCAAGGCACATTTACCTCTGGGGACACACGGAAAGCAAAAGTTCCAAAAAATCTGACACCGCCTTTCCCACATATGCTTAAGACTGAAGCAGTAGTACAGTTTTTTTTAAAAATCCACTATCAATCCCAAATTCGCAATGCTCATTCATAATAACTTTTACGATCCCGACTTCCTACACACACATCTTAATGGACTTTTTCAAAGTTGATAGAAATTGATGTTGACATACCATGACTTGTGGCTCCGTGGCTCAATTGGCTCCGCCTGTTAACTCCTGAAGGCCCTTTGGATGTAAAGTGCTTTTCTCCATTAACCAAGTTTATAAGTGGATGCCACCTACAATGAAAATTTAATGTTTGTTACCCTATAGTTTTTTAAAAATTGTAAGTAGCTTGTGGGAGACAAAGTGGTATCCTCAGATGTTTCAAATGTCAGACATTCTTGCTTCGTGTTTTTACCATACAAGAAGTGGGTACGCATTTTAAGGGAAAAGTTAACTCTTCCCATTTAGCATCTCTGGAGTCGAATGTTCGATAACCTGACCAAGTTGAACTCTGTAATGTCGAGGGAAACACCAGCTTTGCCAATATTTATGTGCAAAGTTCAACTTTGGATGACATGCAGTCGGAGTAGGTACAGACTTTGTTTTCCTACAAAAGGGTTACCCCAAAAGTTTCTCTGCATTTAGATAGCTTCTTACATGAGATATCATTGCGCCATCGTAGCGAAATGCATAAGGCCTTCTGTCTACGACGTCTACCTTCAAATACCTGCATTCACATTCAGATATGCATATCTCCACAATACTCCCTCCATGGAACAAAGTACTTGAAGAGTCTCAAATGGCTGTGTCACCAATTTTAGAGCAAAACTTAGTGAACTGGAGCCCATTTCAATTTTGCTGAATGGGAAATCAGCATGGGCGTAACCCTTTTTATGCTAAAAAAATATATATGTTCAGTCTTCAAGGTCTCATGTCTCAGCTTCAGCCCACCAACTATTACTAGTATTACTACTTGGTATTCCACCCCTTCCAATTCGAAACTCTGTGCAGTCAGCAGTATGTATGGGTAAGTTTGAAAAAGGTAAGAGCATGTCGAAATGAACTGTTCGAATGACAGTAATATCACAGCTTGCTACGCGTATCGATATAAAATCAAATGGCTAGGGATGAGGTAAACCAACCTGCTTTTTTCGTACTGAAGAACCGAGAAAAGGAATTGGTGCTCTGGCTGTTGATAAGACGACTTCCCGTTCGAATGCCGTGGAAAATGCTGAAAGTTATGATTGCCATTTTTGGGTGGTAGTGCAGAGTTGTCTCCAGCTCCTCCTTGAGATGATGAGAGAGACGTGGTTAATTCTTCTTCAATCTCTTTTCGATCCATTTCCAAAGAGATTTTTATACTTTTTAGTATCATTTGGGCTAAAAGTGTCTCCTAAATTTTAAAATCCAGCTTATTAGCTCATGTAATAAAATAAATGGGGAGATTTTAGGTATGGACGTTTGCAAGCGAGCTCCCTCGGGAGATGTTAAAGGTGGTGTTTATTATTTGCATTTTGTAATTCTTGCTATTGTTTTACTCGGAAAAAGTCGCTTCTATGCAGAAGTAAAGAAAACTTGGTCTTAGCACATCTGCTTTAGCAATTTATTTAGAATCTCATTCGAAAATTTAAAACCCTCGTCCATTTTTGAAATTGTTTCAATATAAAATCCTTTCAATCGATCCTGGAGCTTGCATAGGTCTCAAAATTTTGTTAAAGTTAGGGCAAGGTATGTGAAATCCAATTTTCGAGTTCATTGACCACAATGTCCGAAATATAAAACACTCATATTCTATTTTTGTGTTCATGGAACAAATTTTATTGGCTCAACTATAATAAACAAGGTATAAGTTTCTGGAATTTTTTTTCATTTTCAACTTAGACTGGAACTTGACTGTAGTTGACTACATAAGGCATAGTTGGCTTCATCAAGACTGTGTAACTTATACCGTGCTCATACTCATAACCCTTCACTATACAGAACCCGTCTCCATCGTCTCCAAACGAAACACAATCTTTTCTCATATCAATATCATTTAGTACTTCTGCTTGACTATTCCTCAATACTTTTCAACGATTCAAGCGCTAAGGGTTCCATGAATCATCAAATGAACCATGGATGACAATAAATTATAAAAAGCTGAAAGAAAAAAACTTTCATGTCCTATATTTACACTAACATGCTATGAAATCTGTTCCTTCCTTAAAATCGACCTGTCCCTCCCTTTCTTGAGAGAGGTCTCGATATGATTGCTAGCAGTTGGGCGCTAGGTGTTGGAAAGTTGGAACTGAAGAGGGTATGTGGATACATAAAGGAGGACATATAGATTGAATAAAATAAGTTAGATCAAATGGACTCACGAGTAACTTATGGGGTAATATATTTTCTCCTGGCGTTTCCAAAGGATCCCAACTCTTTTGCTGGAAATCGAATGAAGAGGTGGTGGGAATGCGGGGATGTGTGTCCGCAACTACAGCCAAGGTAGGATTTGCTGGAGAAAAAACTTCAACTGGAAGTGGCCATTGAAGTAGAAGGACCGTAGGAATCCCTCGTCCGTTAAATGCTCTCGTTTTGAACTCAGTCTTTAGTGACAAATTATGCGTGAAGCCATAATCATACGAAATGCAGAGGAAGAGTCCTGAAATGTAAAGAAACATTGCCAGATGTTACCCATTTACCGAGTAATTTGAAACTATGTAACAACCCTTTAAGTACATTCAACACTTGGACGATGAATTGGACCAAGAGTGTACCGAAACTGGTGCATATGGAATGATCACGAGACTAGCAGATGAGATCCTTAGCTATAAATGGCGTAGATTAAGTCCTGTTTTTTAAGTACAATTTCAAAGTACTTGCTCATCCATTTCCTTTCTCAGCTAGTTTTTGTTACAAACAGAATTTAACGGGTTTGGATTCACAGGCTCCGTTTCAAATGAGGATCGTATTTTTTATGTATCTCAAAAATGAGGGCAAGACCTTATGTTGTTTCAGAAGCCTTAGGCAAGTTCAAGACCTCCGATTATAAGGTTGGGCTGTTGGCTGTTTGGGTAATATTTGAATATTTATGCAGTCTCTAAAAACACACACGTTTTTCCGAGTAGTAGATAATAATAAAAACAACTTGTCTTAATGTGCTTGAGGTAACAGTGTAAATGATTTCAATTCCTTTCAATGTGAATTTTGTATCTTCATTCGAAATACCGTTACGTTTTGGCGTTTAGTAAAATGTATTTACGTTTAAAAAATGGTTAGTATTTAATCTTTACCATGCGAGTACTGACTTCATTTTGTCGATAAAAACCTGTTTCATTATTGAATTCTGGAAAAATTAGGACATTAAAAAGATGATCATTAGTAACAAAATTCCAAAGTAAAAGTTTTGAACAACTATTTTTGTTAGCAATATTACACGCGCATGTAGATTATCAGAAATGCACTAGAAGTAGATGAGTATACTTGCAAATTTGGATTTTAGATCCCCCAATTATTTTCTTCTATTTTGTAAAAGGAATGTGAATAACCTGAGCAACATTTTAAGACCGGAGGAAACTTTACTCAGGTGCACATTCGCATTCTTTTTTCAAAATAGAAGAAAATAATTGGGGGATCTAAAATCCAAATTTAATCTAAACCAACACCCAATTCATCTCAACAAAACTTCTGACCGAATAGGGTAAAAAAATAACAAAAAATTACATGCCCTGTCACGTACTGTTTACAGTTTGCCCAATATTTCCTCTCACCAAACTCGCCAAATTATGTTCCTTACAAGCTCAACCTGACTGAAGTCCTTAGTATTTTTGATATATAATTAAAACCAAATATTGTTTGTACTTTATACTCGTACCGATTCGTACCATAACTATGTACCAAATTAATAAAACAAATCATTCCTTCGCAAGATCAGAGCGAAACGTTATGTATTACTCAAGCCTAAAGATGGTGGCATCTAAATAATTGTATTGATCCACTAGAAAATACAACCCCAGGTAATTTGTTTTACCAGCAATACTTCTCTGAAAATAATACCATCAAAGGTTAAATCAAATAGCGAGATAATCAGATTCAGTTGTCCTCTACGAACTTCAACCAAGGTTAACAATGATGACAAAAATTAATCAAAACTAAAAGCTAAAAGCTAAAAGATGGCCAAGCATGAAATAGTAACTTTTCAAAGCAGAAAGTGGAGTTGGAAGTTGTAAGTGTCAAAATCAAAATTCATTTCATCCTTCTTGCACAGAAATTGAGGTTTTCGATACTAATAAATGTCGTTTACAATGACAGATGATTACCGGTACGATGGACCAATAATAAAAACTTATAAAATATTAATGCATTTAAAAAAGATAGAAAGCGATTGAATGTGTAAAGGACATGGATTGTCCAAATTGTGGGTGAAGGGCTTCGATTGCCTTGGAAAACACTTCAATGAAGAACCAAGCCGTGAAACAGCTTAAAGAATAAAAAAGAACTTATTACATGACTCACCATCGAGATTGTAAGTGAAAGACATGGAGTCGTACTGGTCCAAATCCTCGTAATTTCCTAGAATCATCACCGAGATATTGGAATCGTTTCGCATGTCGTTTTGAAGATAAGCTCCTACTTCGTCACAGAATGGGCTTCTGTCTGAAGGATAAAAAGTATGAAAAAGGATTTCAAACACAAATACAAAGCTTGTAAGGATGACACGAAGCTTTCGCTAGAATAAACAGAGGGAAGATACCAGAGTGTATAGTGTGTAGACAAGATTGTAAAAGAGCCTTGAATCTGAATAGCTTCCAAATATATTTCTCATTCCAACCTCCCACAAAAAAAATTTATTCCTCCTTTATGGAAAAGGACAAATTTTTCCTTGATACTTTTCACCAGAAAAGAAAACAATCACGGCAAAGGAGGACTTTGAAAGTGTCATTGAGAAAAGGGTGATAGGATGTTACAAGGGTAGGGAATCTACTTGTCAATTTGAATTACACATCTATTTCACTGTCTCCGACAAAGTCTCAACAATTCGAAATTCCAACTAGGAAACCACGCCTGAGTTTCTTTTTTGTTTTCATTACACATCAGGGGAAATTCACATTCCAGTAATAGCTCTACTTAATACTAAAACAAGATACGGAGACGAAGGAACTACAAAGAAATCCACTTACCGAATCGGGACTTTGTCATCGCGATTCTATTCCATTGGGAGAAATTCAACATCCGCTGAATCGCTAATATCACATCGTGTACATCGGGCTTCAGTGAATGCACCCCGGGCATCTGTCAATTGAAAATTCTACCTTTGTATCAACGAATACCATCATATTTATTTACAGACGACATGCATATTTACAGACTAGACACAATGGATTCCTTCTGAACGTTCAATCCACTATTTGCTAAGGGTGGATTTGAAAGTACAAAAAAATCAACATATCGAGTTTGCAAATTACGCTGATTCCACATAAAAATAGTATTCGATTATCTTTTTTTACCAAGGAACAAGTCCAGGAGATGAATTGTCTCTTGCTTATATGGCTAAAGGTGCTTGCTGTGGGGCACAAGGGTTGTTGTAAAGATGCGATCATTCTCCCGTTAGAATCCGAATGGGCCAATGAAATGAACTTTAGTAGGCCATTACTTCCATCACAGATATCTACACAGAATAACGAATAAGAAAATTTATTCAGATTTCTTAGAAATTAACATTAGAAAAGTACACTATTCTTATTTCTATGTAGATTAGTTACAAAACGCTATAGCTATGTATACGCGGCCTCTTTCCGATGTAAAAGAACATAGTACAACAAAATAGCTTCTGTTTTGTGTTGTTCCTACTCGAATTACTTGTTCCAGCCAGACTGAAAATCTGGAAGTGTAGGTACTGACTTATATACAAATTAGAAAATGAAATCAATGTTGTACCTTCAGGACCCAAAATATTCAAAGCAGGTGGTGTTTGCTCGTCCCGGATTCCCAGAAGGACCATACTCTGAATCCATGTTAAATTCACCAACCCAGGGTGATTACAAATTTCAGGAAGAATCACATTAAAATCCGAGTTGCAGTTCTGAGGGCTAGTTGCTAAAATTAGTAAAATCAGTCTCCAGGTCCACTCCCAATACAGAGAGAAGCTCGGTGCTTGGAGGGGGGCCTTAATCATCTGCGTCTCGACGACCGAATCCAGAATCATTTTTCTTCCTCCCACAAATATACTAGGTAATACTTTGAATCCCATGGTATTTAGCATTCTGTTCGTGTCCTGGTTACGGGACTTATGAGAGCCTCACTTCCGGTGTTATGACGAATTTACCTCAATCACATAGAGCTTCAAGCAAAGCAAGTCCTCCTCTCTCTCTCTCCGTCTCAATTAACTCGGGCGTCTGTCAGATATAAGAGAAGAGTAAGGTGAAAATGTCATCCTTACAAAACAATTAGTAGATCATCTCACTGTCCTTTTAGTTGCACGTGGAAAAGAGAAAGTCACTCTGCTAATGGCTATCCACTCAAAATCACATATTTCTAGGGATTAATTGACATGTCAGTGGAGAAAGCAAGGAAAGGATGACCCTGCCTATGGCACTGACATTAATTACCACCCAAGTGGCTTAACTATATAAAAAAATATACCACATACTACTAACCATCAAGCCGTGTGTGTTAACAGGCTACTTGCTGACGTGTTAACCGGGGTGGTTGATGATAGGTCCGTTGAAACTAGTAAAGATTTGGCCAATATCTAGAGAGAGAAAAAAACATGGTCAATTTTTGCTATTGAATCACATCAATTACACCAAAGTAAAATAGGACAAGGCTACCAGCTATCGCTGTCTTCACATAAGGTCCTACAATGTGTCTTCTTACCTCAGCAGCTCTAGCGGAATGCTGAAAGATGCCAAATAAAAAAAAGTCATCAGGCCTCCAGTATCTTACTGGCAGTTAAACTGAATCAAAGAGACTTGTACTAGAGACTCAAAGAAAAATTGCCCGTACTTCATCTTCAGATTAAAGCTTTAGCTTAAACCTTGAGCATTTATCTGTAAAAACCATTCGGTCTTTCTTCCTTCTATAGTCCTAACTAAACTCGTTCACCCTAATACCAAACCATACCAAACCTAAGCTAAATCCATATGTAGCACAGACCTTGGCTTACCTTAAGAAAATACAAAAAAACAATCTATATCAATGTATTGGAGACAAGCAGCACATTTTGTGATGTGATTACCCCAGTCTTTCTTTTGGAGTCGTTAATTTCCATCTAATTGACTGCATTCTTCTTCACGAAGAATGCGCCTCTTTAAGGAACTTTGAAAATAGCAACTGCGTCGCAAATCTATTTCCAGACCCGTACGTGCATGGCTATTGCACAAATATCAGATCTCTCCGGATATGACTTGAAGATGTAATGAAAATGCTTCGATGTATATAACTCGATCTACATTTATTTTGTGTATAGAAGTACATGCTTCCATTCAAGAATGAGGAATGAAGGATTCTGTGTATGGAGAAGAATGTTTCTTGATTAAAAACAATTTACTCCCTTTATTTATTTCCTCCAGATTTTCGAGAAACTCCAGCATTCTGGATTCTAAACTTCTGTACGTCCTTCCTGCAGAGTTCCAAGTTCCAACGGCCCTCGAGTCTTAACCCTTTTCCCTTGAGATGGGTTATGTAAGAGGGAGGGGTGTGTTATGGGTGGGGAGACGTGTGTTTTTATTATTTCTATGCAAAGAAAGTGGATCTTGGATATAGAAAATATATAGTGGGATGAACAAGTGTCTGTAGGCGTGTTGTAGGCTGTGTATAGGCTGTGAAGGTTGTAATTACCAATCTTGAAAAAGCCTATTCTGTGTATGACATCTTGCATTGGCAAAGCTGGATTGAAGTAGCTTAGCTGTCTTTTCCTTTTCTTGTCATCCCGAATGATATAGAATTTGTACTTGAGACCTATAGACTTTTCCTACGGGGTGAGAAATGATATGCACCCGCATTACCCGTATATTCATTCACAAGTGTTAGGTTATTTCATATTCTTAATCTTAAAGGACCTATTGTGACCCTCTAGTTCTTGAGACGATTTCTGGGATGTTTGTAGTTGTCTGTGAGGTTAAAGTTTGATGATAAATAGGGTGGTGGGGCATGGTGGTAGTAAATAAGTTTAGGTTTAAATTAGCCGAAGAAGGATGACTGGTTTTAAGACGGATGTGGCCAGTAATTAATCAAAAGTTAAAACTTTTGTCTCTGAGCTAAAGTCAAGTGAAAATAAATTTGTCAAAGTGGGAGAAGTACATAGTATGGGATTTCATTTAAATCACAACTATCATTCTTACCAAATGAGCTACCAATATAACTTGTGATGAATGCTCTTTCGCAAAGGTTATGTGCGTAGATAACGAAATCCTAATAAAGTATTCACGAGTTAATTAAAGCCCTTAAAAATTCCCTTGAAGGACATGCTTTGAAAGTTTAGTCACCCTGACATAAAGGTCGGTTTCACCATCCACTATTTACACGCTGTGATCATGCACCCTGACATGTGGCCAATTAACTACTAGCACCCCACAGACAGATGAAATAGCTTTACAAATACCCTTCCATTAACACTACACACACAGAGATATATGTTCCAGTAATGAAAACGGACTTACTCAACCCTTTGTAAAAGAGTGACAGGTTCAATCCAAACCAACACCACCGCTAGGTTATTATATTATTTGTACACAGCCAGCCAGACGTTCCTAATGAGCCAATCAATTCCTTCCTTGTCCTTTCCAATCTCCGAACAAAATAAAACTAGAATCTACAATCCCCAGCCTACAAACGAAACCTCACAATCAGACTCCGAACTCAAAAGAGACGGCAACAATCAAGTTGACATTCACAAAATTCACATAACTCAAACAACCTTTCGGAAAATTCATAAATCTCGCTGTCTCTCTCAACGTTCTCCCCTTTCAAAGAAATCTGCTCACTACTGGCATTCCACAAAGATCTTAAACACAGATTGGAGAAGAAGAAGAAAGTATTTATTTTCAATTCAATAGAATCAATAGTTGATAGAGAAAGTAGAATAGAAAGGAATCGTTGATCTCCTCTCTTGTTGTCAAATATTTAAAATTGAGACGAGCTGAGAAGAAAGGAACCCATGGGACAACTTTCCCAGGTGAAAGCAAAGAACAAACTGAACAAAGTAAAGAGATAACCAGGCCTTATACTTTGCGAGAATCAGAGCCAACTCCAACCTCAATGTAAAAAGCCTTAGCTCAGCCGGTCATCATCCAATCCTCTTTATTCATCCTTATTCGGATCCACCGAGCTTTCTAGTATCACGAGCTACCCACATTCTCCTTTGGAATGTACTAAATTCAACACAAAATGTGTCGGGTTCCCCCTCTTCATGCTTGTACGAGTGGGTCTTCTTTATCTTTTTCAGGATGAAGAGTCCGGATCCCAGTCTTTAAATCCAATATTCCGGTGGAGTATCTTTACATTTATCTACAGTATTATAGTATAATATGTGTGTATATATATAGTTCCCAAGTATCCGTTCATCCTCCTCCTATCACAGGGTGAAGAGGATGCTAATGTACCAAGTTGTATGGGTAGAGAGGACCAGCATTAAAAAGTATATTTTGAAGTCTTGAAGGTAGTGCCCAGTGCTAGGAAATGCTGAATTTCGGGTTCACTTTGTGATATCTTCGTATGAACATTGGGGATCCACACTCTGGGAAATTGAATAGAGAGAAAGTTAAGTCCAAGTTCTTTAGAGAGTTGGCTATGGGGTTGCGAAAATTGAGAGGAATTCAGGGAGGAAGCTCTTCCTCAGAGTTTCTGTTCATACATAAAGGATTTGAATGGTGGATGTTAAGATGTGCTCAAGTAAGGGGAATCGTCTTCATCGGCATTTCTTTAGATGGATAAGAGCTGGAGGAGGACTTGGTGAAAGGCTAGTCTGTGGGGTGAGAACTAACCGGATTAAAATTCAAGGATAGAGAGTAGGATTTCTTGGCTTTAAATCATGTTAAGGGCTGGGAAGGGAAGATAGCAAGCGAGCAGCTTTATAATTTAGGAAGTATTCGGTGGATAAAAGGCTTCAGTAGAAGTACCACATTACCAAACCAATTAGCCAATTTTTAATGAAAAATTAGACACTGAATAACTACAACACATATTTTATTCTGTCTGTACTTTATTAGTGAGTTTAATTCTTGCATTTTTTATGAAGCAACTTTTTAAAAAAAATACAAGATTGATCAAGCTTGGAATTCTGAAGAATACTTATCAATTTCTAAAACCGTAGATCGTAATCGATTCGAGAAAATCCCTTATTTCTCAAGCATTAAAATCCTTTCTTTGAGCCTCAAAACCCTGAGCTCATTCCGGATGAAAGGGTCATAGAAAATATCCAATCTGCACTCCATTCTGAGTCCATTCTATTTGAACTCTGTATGTGTAAGCTGGGGAGAACGTAATGAGAATGACCCAAGTACACTAGCACTGTGTGTTGCAAAGTAATGGAATTTCTATTTAACTTTGGCCTCAAGTTTGGAGGATACAATTACAAAGCAGTCAGCAGATTTTAGAGACCATACCGAGAACTTCTCAAAGGCTTTCCTCCCCCCTTCCACCTCATCTTAGTGGAATCTCATAGGCTTGAATGACTTCTGTTCTTTGCTAATGGGAATTTCCGCTACAAAAGCTCATAATAAAGATTGGACGCGTGCTAATGAAAAAAGTAGTTTTACTGTTTCACAACCTTGTTTGTTAATGTAACCATATTAACATTTCTCAGAGATTCTCTTTTCAATCCTTACAGATTATGGGAATGAGCTTGACAAGAAGTTCACCCCTATTTACAGAACTAATCTTAACTGTCGAACAGAGGTCACAGAATGTAAGCTTGATTTCCTGTTTCTGGTTTAGACGTATAGGCTAATATCCTCCTAGTATGACTCTCTATGATCGATGACGAACTTAAGGCTTGTGTAACAGTTTAGCTTTGAACTCGGGTAGAGAATAGTTTTTAAAAACTACCATCTGCTACGTTTCAGGACCGAAGATCAGCTTTACAAAATTAATCTGGCTTTTCTGATGGAAGCAGAGATATGATTATGATTTTCTAAGACTTTTGATTTTCATAAAAAAAAGAATGAAAGCCTGTGTACAAAGTACCCCCTTAAAATTTTACAATTCCTCATCTCATAGAGCAGATGAAATTCATTTTATTTTATTACTAGGAAAATCATAAACTGTGTAACTCTCTTTTGGAATTCAGCCAGCCTGAAATGGATGCCAGACTGTTGATATCACCAAACGAAAATTCACGCACATCAATTCTTACCAAAGAAAATCTGTACCCAGCCAGTTCACATGAAGAAATCAAATGGAAGCTTCAAAGAACCTTAATATTTGGTTTTGGTAACCCATTGCTTTCCTCTTATCACATGTTTGCTTTTCTTAAAGAAAGCACAAGCCCTTTTAGACTGTGCAAAGTCATCCGAGAGAAAAGTAACGAAGCTATTAATATTTAGTAGAATTTTTTTTTTTAAAGAATACAATACAACGTGTACCTGAACCTCAATAATTCATGTGAATGACTATAAGTTTACGAATCTCAAAGTAAGAGCTTATTTCTGATAAACTTGAATGAGATTGACAATTCAAATCATTAGTGTAATGACCCGCAATCCTGGAAAACATTCTTAAAATAAAGAGGGATTATTTTTATATAAAGTTGGATTTTCTGTGGTAGAAATTTTATTGGACAAGAATACCAAACTCATACCTTGAACCAGTTGAACCTCTGTATTTTTAGCTTTCTAAGGTACGAATTACCATTGGATATTATGAATCGGTATGGAATGTGTTGCAACAATTGTATAAAATTGCCTACCAATAAACTTCTAAAATTAGTAAATATCTCTCCCCAAGGCCAAGTATAGCGACAGAGCAGACGGATTCTTGTAAATAAACGCTTTTGAAATGGACAAACCTCAAAATTCATGAGCTAGACAGTATAAGTTGATTCAATTCCATACTCTCCATAAAATGATGTACACAGAGGAAAGCGGTTCCGTCCTTTCCTTCTTCAAGTTCACCAACATAACATTCCTAGGATATATTTAGGTTGAGGGAATGCCGTTATTGGAGTTTGACCCACTTTGAGACATTAAAATTTAGAGTCGGTGAAAGTTGAACAAAGTCTAGGTTGTAAGTTTGACTGATATCGTAAACTTGGTGGATACATTATATTTTGCCATAAAAAGTCCCGTGTTTTCATTGCCCCAGCTAGAATCTCAATAGGATTCTTCACTGGTTCCGGGTTGACCAATCCGCATAAATTCCAACTTTCTCCGGAATCCTGAATCTCATTCTAGACTCATTAGCTAACAGCAACTCTCATCTCGTTCCACATGCTTGTATATATTAACAATATTGAAGCTGTTCTTCGGAGAAGATGTAATGAAAATAGGGTGTTTTAGACGAGAGAACACAATGAAAATACCTATTTAAATATATTACCAGGACAAAAACGCACTTTCCTAATTAAGTTTATAATAATTAGAGAAATTGTAACAGGATTTCTACACCTTAACCTGTATTGTCTAACCATTTTCAATTCTAGAATCTCGAATAGGACATTTCCACTGTAAGGATGCCTCTACACAGGACAAGAGGGCACTTCAACAACGAGCGTTACCATAGGTTCATTGCCAACATTCACAAACACATGTCTGGAAAATATAACCATCTAACATTCAATTGTATGTACAAGGTTCTCAAAGTTATTATCCCTAACCGTTTATATAAATATAGAAAGCTTTGAGATCTAATAAACAAACACTTAGTTATTAATGTGCATCAATCTCGAGCATCAAGAGAGAGAGAGGATTGCACAGAAAATGAGTTTTCTAAATGACAATAACTGTTACATCTGAAGTCAGCGATCAAACAGATTGACTATGGAATCAAGTTCCTTCCATGAATTTCGAATGGTTTTATTTTTCCATCTCCCTTCAAGTCATAGTGAAAAGCTAGAATATAATACAACATTAAACTAACCTCACAAGTCAGTCGTCTGTAAGGATATCACATCACCCTAATACTAAACTATACCATGTAACCAGCTTGTGATGAAGGTCAACACGGTAGCTCCATATAATGCACCGTAGATTTTAAAATGAATGTCAATGTCATGTCCTGGGCAGCTGTGGGAATACACGTCTGGGGAATACCAAAAATGTCCAAAGGTAAGATTCAGTAGAGCTGAACTTCACTTCCTTAAGGTTCAAAGCCATGACCATCCAGTTGCAAGTTCCAGACCGGGACTTGATGGATTCTTTGGCCAGACTGGATGCTCCAGCAAGAATCCATAATCTACAGCTCAATATACAAAGGCAGACTTCTTGAACAAGAACAAATATTTCAGAGGATCCGAAAGTGCGGATCTATGTACGAATGAATGAATTTCACCCTGGCAGACAGACCCCTTGTCTTCATTGCTCTTATGTAGAAAGCGTTTCATCCTTTCTGAACTTCCCAACTTCTAGTTTCCAGAGATAGGAATTTCGAACTCCTGACGATATTTTTGTCACGTAGTAATTGAGGATTGAGAACTCGTCCGTGAGTAACTTCATCATCCCTGCCAATGCCTTGTATGGCATATAACTAAATAACGAAATGCATATTGTTCTCAAAACCTTAAAAAGTTGCAGTAGAAGCAGACATCCAATTAAGACCGAGGAGAACAAAGTTGAGTGTAACTTGATAGAGACAGCACGAAAACCGTGGCATAAATCTGGAAATCTTAATGGTAAAATATTTTCAACTCTTTTTCCAAGTGATCATCCTATTTCTGAGGAGCCGAACGTCTGCATAAAAGCTTGTGTATATGAGTTTATGAGCTTTAATTTTTGTCTAGCCTCCGTAGATATTTGACTATACTAAAACTCTTGGAATTTCACATCACTTGTGAATCAAATCATCAAAAAATAAAAGGAAGGGCAATGTGTGGAAAATGTCTTGAACTCTTGGGGAAATAAGCAATTGGAGTTCTTGTTCTTTGATGTGCTATTTGCTTTTATAAGCTGTAGCACTTCCTTTTGTCCTCTTGATTCTTAGAGTGAGTAGTGAATAACAAGTAGGGAAACACGTTTTATTTTCTCTGAAAGCGATGGATGGAAATTTTGATCACTGAGAAACAAGAATCAATACGGAATGTATAATTTTGATCTTGATGAGATGGCAAACCTACTTCTTTTACTATATACTTTGTAGCTTTTTCTAGATGTGGCATTAGTTGTTCTTTTTGTATTCAGAAAATTCTAGAGAAGTGCAATAAATTGTTATTTATTGATTTTGGGAAAGGTGTACTTCTTTCGACCTTGAGCTGTTCCCTACCAAGACCTAAAAAATATTACAAAAGGGGTGAATTATTTGTATTGTTAACCTCTTCGATGCTGATTACGGATATTGTTGTTACGTAGCAACAAACCTTTGCATCCTGATTACGAGAATAGT